>CM053252.1:1895471-1954954 GCA_028583405.1 Pogonophryne albipinna
ATTTTAAATCGTATAATGTCGGACTTTTTTTGCCGTCTGTGAGGAAAATAAATGGCTCAGAGCCTCAGAATACTGAAATCTGTATTTTTTTAAATCTTTTTTTCCTTCTAATTTGTTATTCTTTTCTAAATAACACACTGTTATTTACTCACCAATAACACACAATTATCCTTGTTTTTATTTATTCGTTTAATTCTATCATCTCGGGTGTAGGAGCCATTTTATGGGTGTTGTTGGTGTGTCAGTTTATTTAAGTTATACGTATAGTGCAATATTATTTTTGAACACTTGGTGGCGGGGTTTAGCTGCACCAGGTGTATATAAAGAGGTCATAGGTGATAGGAGAGGGAGGACACAGAAGGAGAGAGCATACTGATTCCACCAGCCCGGCAGATGCTCATCACAACAACTAAAACTGTACAATTAAACCCTGGTATGTAAACGCTGAATAAACCTCATTATAAACTGCAACAAAGGCCCGTAAACTCATCCATCTGCGTCTGGATCACTCTTCAGCCCTTCTGTGAAGTAAGGACAAAAATATATAGGACATAGGAACAGGAAATTGCCATTACAAGTTTATTTATTTAATGTGAAGAGAGGCATGTCGTACATTCTTCAACAGGATGCATCCTAATCTCTTATATCTACAGCATTTATCATAACATTTTAAAACAAAGTCAATAAAGACAAACACATTTCTTTGAACAACATTCATGTATTTTTCTCAAAAGATAAAACCATATGAACAACCAGCACACTCCAGATGAGCGTTTGGTTCTCCATCATGCAGCCCCACTGAAACAAAGGGGAAGTGGGGTTGTTCAATTTGCAAATATGCATTTAATATATGAAACATAATTGATTCATGTTTCTCGTCAAAACATGAATAAATCACGTAGAACTATGTTAATCTTGAGGGGTGTGCGTTCTATAAATCTCAATCATGATAAGAAATAAGTTATGTTTGTCTCTGTAACTCCTCCCACTGAGCACATACGTCAGCAGCTTGCTCTGCAGCCGATTACTCAGCTTCTAATTATTATTTACAAATATTTTATTCACAAATTAATATGGTCGGACTCAAACCCGTACTTTAATAGTTTCGTAATTGAACCTGAACAATATGGCACTTTAACGGACAAGATGTAAAGCAGAACAAAATTGCAAAATCTATTTATTTTTAAAAATGTGAAGCTTTTTCTTTTTTAAACAAAGGAGGAGGGGGGGAGGGGTTCTACGATTCTTTCTTCCCGCATCGGAGGAGTAAGCTGGTTCTGTCCCGAGAACATCTCTACAAGGTCAAAGTTATTTGAAGTTATTTAATGTCATCAAATGTTCGTCATAGTTACAGGTTATCGCAAAAAGCAGAGTTCACATTTGCCGTTACAACGAGCAACGTAATACAGCTGTCAGTTCGTAAACATTGTCATTCATGTGTTAGCTAGGATAAAGCCATGAAAATCATAAGGTGAGTTTAGACTGATTGACTTGTGTTTAGCGTGTTTTTTATACTGTGAGTATTTGTAGAGCGTAAGTCCGACAGTTGCTTGATTTACAATATTTAAAACTATGAACCTTCCCCAAAGTTATGCACATTAAACCGAGCTCAGTGGGGAGGGGGGAGTCATATCTGATGGATGAGCTTGCGGCATGTTTGCATGTCTATAAGTCTTGTTTTAAATGATTGTTCATGCTGTCAGGCGGTGTAGAACTTTACTGCGTCGGTCCGGCTCTGCATGTCTACTCTTGTGCCGACTTTTAAGGGCGCTGATGCAGGTTGTAGGCCTACCTTACGTTAAGCGACCATCCATTTAAGGTGTTGATTGTTAAAGATACTGGGACCGCAGTGTTTTCCCTAAAAAACTGTGTTTATGTCTCTGCTTTGATCCGCTCTGTTCATGTAAATACCGTAAATACACACAGATCAAAACAGAGACATAATATTGTGTGTGTCCCGGAAAGCGACACTTGATACTGGAAAGTGGAGGATATTAATGATTGTGTTACATTTTAGCAGCGGTGCACATACCATGAATATGGGGACATGCCGGACAGATCAAGTAAGGGTTACGACCCACCCGCTGTGAAATGAACTTATCTTCCATATTTGCCGTACACTTGTGTTTACGGAAGTTGAGATGTTTCTCGGTTGTGATTGGTTGTTCCTCGTCACATGACGAGCGGTGCGCGCTGCTGCAGTGCACGTCTCCATTGAAACCAATGGAAATGATCTCGCAACGCTGATGTGTATGGCTCCGTACAAAGTTGTACTCATTGCATTAGTATAGGCTACTGTAGCTTTTTACACTGGAGGCACCCATCTCGGCCAAAGTCGGTTCATATTAACCTGAAGGTACATCATTAAATGGTAAATGTCGCCTTTAAGGAGCAGAACATTTTTGTTTTATTTGTGTGTGAATAATGAAATAATTTCAAATATGTTTTTCTGTGAAAGGTAATTGGTGTGGAGAAGATTGACCTCAGCCTTGCTTTGAACATTGATAATGTTTTGTTTGTTGAAATGGCTATAAGGGTGTTTCTTATATGTAGTCTTACATTACAGTAATACTTATTTTAAGTCTCTTTGGAAGAAAACGTAAATGTAATGTAGTCTAACCTGGTTGTTCGTACTTGATATAAAAAGGTATAATCCAATAGTTCCTGCTCAAAAGGATCTGCTGGGCCCATATCTCTGGTCGGTTCGTACTGTTACGGTGTGTGAAGGAAGCAGGACCCAAATGCAGATTAAAGTGACAAAAATAACTCCTTTATTTCAAGGCTAAACTATAAACAAAGACTGAACAGAACACTCACCGCAGACCAAGTCATTACACAAGACGAACCGACAAAGACAGACAGAAAAACCAGAACTTAAATACACACAAGACTAATCATACAAACAAGACACAGGTGAGGAGGGAGGAGAAAACACAGGGACACCAGGTGAACACAATCGGGTAAATTAGACACACCAGGGAAACCACAGACAGATCTAAACAAGACAAAACACAACGCAGACAGATCGTGACACTTGTCTTTCTGTATTTGTGAATGAAGCGCCATCTCCTGGTTAAAACCTGAAATTGAAAATCTGGCAACGCCCTCTTGGAAAATAGTGGGAGGGCTTAGCATTCCTCGATACTGGTCTTAGGCAGGTCGTAGGCAGGAAGCTGTAAGCTGGAGTCTGAAATGAGGTGCTACATCTGTAACATCAATAGAACATACATGGAGATGCTTACATAACTGCAGCTGTGTACACCAGGATTAATCATACATACCCTCCTTGGGCACCAAAAGGACATACAGTTTCTTAATGTTATCAATTTCTATATTGTGCAAACATTATCAACATTACAGATATTATCACTCCCCCTCATCGGAAACATGATCGCACAATACCTGAACCATTGTGATAGTAAGAGTCAGTGCTTTACCATCCAGATGAAACAAGTACAAGTGCAGTGAATAAAAGAAATGAAAGAGAAAGAAAGAAAAATAAATGAGTAAAGAGGTGCTGCTAGAGATCTGGTGTTGCTTGTATTAATGGGGACCATTTTTCTTCGAATTTGTCAGTTTTCAGCTGTAGTCTTTGTAATGTAGTCTTGCTGTGATTTTCTCCATTAAATAAACCCTTTTTACCCTGTTTCTCCAGTGGACTATATTGGGGGGCTGCGGGTTCAGCCACGAGACCGTTATAATTTTTTTCGCAATTAGAAGAAGAATTCTTAGTAAGAAAGCTACATTTCTGTCCATATCACTGGGCAGTATACCCAGTATATAAAGTGCTGGGTCCAAAGTAAAGGTAATGCCCAGCACCCGTTTAATCTCCTTTTGAACATCCTTCCAGAAGCCCTGAATGGTTGGACAGTCCTAAAATAGGAAGTCTCCCACCCGTCCACAGCCCCTCCAGCACAAATTAGAGGTATTGCTATATTTTGAAGTGATAGATGGGGTGTTAAAATATCTTACCTACTGTAACCCAGCTTCTATGAGTATTGGCTTCGCCCTCTAAGGCTATCGCTATTGGGTTATCCCCTTGCGCCCCCGCGCAGCACTGAAACACTTGTAGTCCACGCCCACCCGCCAGGTGGGCCCCGCCCTCGGGCCTCCTTCCGGTATAAATAGGAAGGGAGCCCGGCAATCTGCTCCCATACAATATAACTTTTCTTCAGCTATTCGTAGAGCCAGTGGGGCCCAGCGCTTAGAGGGCTGCGCCATTTACTCATAGAAGCTGGGTTACAGTAGGTAACCTCAGTTCTATTTCGTATATGGCTTCGCCCTCTAAGGCTATCGCTATTGGGTTAAGGGCGAAGCATGATGTAGTCTGCGCCCCACTGGGTCCGCCCGGCACTAGAAGCACAGACACACCTGCTCAATAACACCCCCCTGCCTGTTGTGCCATGCGTAATGGCGCCTCACCGTCCCTGGAACATAGCAAAACATGCCTATCTTCCCGACGGGGTGAAGGCTGGGAACAACACATAGCGGCCGCTGTGAGAAAGTAGAGACGAAGGTCCCACCTTGTCCTGCGATCATAGAGGGGGAACAGCCGCTGTCTCTCCGTGTTAGACAGGTAGGAGAGCGCCCAGCTGGATCCCTGACGTCACTCACTCTGACCAGGCACTCCGTACAAAGTGTGTCAGAGGAAAAAGGAACCTCCCTCCTATAAGAGGGAAAAAGGGCCGCTCTCTGTGTGCCGAGAGGCAGGAGAGAGGCGCACCGCTGGTTCCCTGACGTCACTCACTCCGACAGGACAGAAAGGGAGACATCCCTCAAATAAAAATGAATAAATGAACAGGGGGAAGACCAAGATGCAGCCGTGCAAATATCTTCCACTGACATTCCTCCGTGCAAAGCCGTGGAGGAGGAAATTCCTTTGGTGGAGTGCGCATTGATTTTCTCCGGGACCTCCACCCCAGAGGAGACATATGCCTGCGACACAGCCTCACACAGCCAGTGTGACAGCCGTTGTGCAGACAGAGGCTGCCCGATCGAGCGCTCTCTATACTGCACAAACAGGCGCTGAGAACGGCGCCGTGCGCGCCACATAGCAAGACAGCGCACGCACAGAGGAGATGAGACGTGGCTTCTTCCTCCGACCTGTAAGGAGGGGGGAATAAGCCAGCCAGGGTGATCCCTCTTGACCTAAAATAGTTGTGATGACCTTAGGCATGAAGCCGGGTTAGGGCGTAAAACAGCTGAGCTGCCATCTCCTTGGATCCGGAGAGCTGACGGAGCCACAGAGAGAGCAGACAAATCACTCACCCTTTAGCTGTTAGAGCCAAAAGCAGAGCTACTTTGGCTGAACACAGTTTAAGGGGAACCTGATCAGGTTCAAATGGGGCTTTGCTTTAGTGCGCGTAACACCAAAGCCAAATCCCACTGAGGCGCCAGTGTGCGTGACACAGGTCTGAGTCTCCGTACTCCTCGCATACAACGGCTGCTGCGTTCTGTGAGCCCCTCGGTTCAGCTCGCCGGGAATATACATTGCTCTGATGGAGAGCAACGTGTGTGCGCGCCCAGAACAGCAGCCGCCTGGCTGCGTTCAGAAGCTGCACGGATCGTACTCCTCCCTGGCGATTGAGGTAGGCTGCTTCCATAGCCGTGGCCTGTTGTCTGTGCAAATCAACACATGTTTGATTGTACCGCAACGGGGCGACTCCCCCGTTCTTTTCCGGGGGTAAAAACCGCGCAAGACACTGTTCCTGGGATGACAGGAGTGTTTCTTGTATCCCATGGAACTGCTGGGGGGAGAGGCTTCTCTGTGATGTGCCGTAATGGTCGTCATGGTGACGAGCCACGCCATCGCCGCCGCTGCCCGTGAGGCAAAAGGGCTGCGAGGGAGTTTCCACACGTTGCATTTCACTCCGTCTCTCATCATGAGGCGCGTACACGCCCAGAGGATGAGAGGTGTGTGTATGCTGTCCACACGAGGCGTTATAACGGTGCTCGTGGATTTATTATGACCGTGTGTAGGAGGCATATCTGGGACAGAGGAATGCCGCGAGCTCTGCAGTTTATAAACCAATAGGTTAAAAACAGCAGGCTTCTGCAGCGAATGAACCACCTCTGGAGTGTCCCCCTGTTGGAAGAGACCCAAGGGGATCATCCAGAGATGGGGACTCAAGTTTGTGACTCGGACTCGAGTCGCACTTAAGTCGCACACACAGAGACTTCAGACTTGACTTGGACTCCTGCTCAAAAGACTTCGGACTCGACTTGGACTCGTGTTTTGGGACTCGTGAACAATCATTGTGTTTTCTATTTTTGGCGTATTAAAGGTGGGGTAGGTAAGTTTGAGAAACCGGCTCGAGATCGCTAGAATTTGAAAATACACAACCGGAGAAAATCTGCCACTTCCTCACAGAGCCCCTCCTCCAACACACACGAACGCGCACATGACCAATGAGGGCACGAGATAAGTTTGTGCCCCGATGGGAGGCTGACAGGCAGGTAGGCCATCCAGTTACTTTAGCCGGGCCGGCTATCGGGATGTTAAGAGCATTCCATGGAATATAACAAAAAGTGTATCTCGAGCCGGTTTCTCAAACTTACCTACCCCACCTTTAACATTAACATCATGGTAACACCATGGCGACCGGCAGCACACCTGCAGCTGTACCGCTTGTAATTAGGTTCAACTATAAAAACTTCGAACAAAACGCCGGCGGCACCAACAAAAGGAGCGCACACTGCAAAGTCTGCAATATTAAAATCAAGGATGCTGGTGCAACAACGTCAAATTTCATCAGGCACTTGAAAACTCACCCGGAGAGGTCAGTCACATTAACGCATATGGACGGTTAGCAAACATGTTTAGCTCAGCATCAGCTATGTAATGTTAACTTAGCTTGCTACTAGCTTTGTAACTGAATATTTGAAAAGATGAGTGAATGTTTGCTTGTCACACTTGTTTGCGTTGAGTGGCGTTGACATCCAACTCTTGACATGACATAAAAAAGGTCGGTAACGTTAATCATTACGTTCCGCTGCCACCATCTACTGGCTAACGTTAAACGTAGAAAAATACATAGTTACATACATAAATACATCTGTCGGTTTATAGGCAGGTTACAGGTTTATTGTTGACCACGTAACGTTAATGTTACAGGTTTATCAGGTTACCATTACACTGGGTTTGAGTGAGAGGATAGAGGAATATGTTTATTTATAGTAGACTTATAAGATGTAATTAGAGACCCAGTGTAATTAAACAATACGGTTGCAGAGGTCAAATTTTAACATTTGTGTCCACTGGCCAAATGGCTAGCCTAGTGAATGTTGAAATGTTACCAGCCACTCAATAGATTGCCATTGTTATTTTTGGCTGGTGCGTGCAACATACAGAACCAGCCACTTGATGATTTACCAGCATTTGGCTGGTAAATGGTGTTAATGGTAGATATCTCTTTTGGAACAGGTCATGTTTTAATATCACCAGTTCAGTATATTTCAGATAATATTGCAGCAATAGTTTTTTAGTTGCAAATGGCACAGAACAAATGTTTACTTTGAAGTACTTTTAACACAGTTTCCCTGCGGGGGATTAATAAAGTATTTGTGATACTGATTTCTGATTCTGAAGTGTTTTGCTTATAAGTTGTTTGCATTTAGCTAAAGTGTGATGTTTTTCCTCATATTGCAATAGCCTGTTTAAAGTGATCATATAACAAACAACTAATCAGTACTGATACTGTATGCTAATAGATATAGGAGTGATAATAATACAGTAAATGCTTTGAAGTTCTTAGATATAGCTGTGCAGTATTCTTAACAGACTGCATAGCAGCAGACAATAGAAGGCTTATTACAACCAGAAGAGACATGAGACTTTTATTTTTTAGAGACTTGAGACTTGACTTGGACTCGTGACCAAAGACTTGAGACTTGATCAAGTCTCACCCCACAAAGACTTGAGACTTGACTTGGACTCGTGACCAAAGACTTGAGACTTGACTTGGACTTGCAAAAAAAGACTTGTGAACATCTCTGGGATCATCACGTGACTAGCTGACACCAACGCCGAGCAGCTGCGTCACGGAGAGGGCTGTGTGGGTTGTGACATGCCGGAGGAGAGCTGTCAGTTTCTCCACTCGCTGCCACGAGAGCCGCGCTCTGCTGGCTGAGTTTAATTCCACTCCAGATAAACGTTTGTCTGAGAGGGAAGAGGACAGCTCTTTGACAGATGCGATACGAGATGTACCGTCTGTAAAGCGACTTCCTCCCTGGAGCGAGCCAGCAACTAGCAGGTCGTCCAGAGGAAACCACATTCTCATCCCTCCTCTGTGTAGCGGCTCCAGCCTTCTCTACACAAAAATGGGAGGAGCCAGGAAATATCCGAACGGCAGACGATTGTCTGGTCTGATATTCCCTGAAATTAGAAAACGCAGGAATTTCCTGTGTTTCGGGATGATGGGTACGTGGAAGTATGCATCCTTCAGGTGGAAGTGAACCAGTCGTCCTGGTGAACACATTCCAGCACCTGTTTGATCGTCAGCATGTGGAATACTGACAGATCGAGGATGTCTCATTGCCCCAGTCTTTTTCGGGATTAGAAAATAACGGGAGTGAAAACCCCTGATTTTTTGGGGAGAGGCGAACTGCAGGATGTATCCTCTGCTGATCAGCCTGCTCATCCATCTGTCCATCAGACCCACGCGCTGCCACTCTGAGAAAACCTCTGAGAGCGGGCGCACGTGCTCGAGATGTGTTTTTTTGGTCGTCATGGTGACGAGCAACGCCAGAGCCGCTGCCCGTGAGGCAACCCAAGGTGTGCTTGGACCGAAAGGGCTGCGCGGGGGCCGCCACACGCTGCGTCTCACTCCGGCTCTCATCATGAGGCGCGTACACGCTCAGGGGATGGATGGAGGTGTGTGCAGTGCTGCCCACATGAGGCGTTATAACGGCGCTCATGGGTTTATTATGACCGTGTGTAGAAGGCGTATCTCGGACAGAGAAATGCCGCGAGCTCTCCAGGTTATTAACCGAGGTTAAAACCAGGCTTCTGCAGCGAGCCCTGCTGTCTACTTAATCAACAGATTAGTGGCAGCTGGCTTAATTACCGGCTCTGCTTCCTCGGAGGCTCTCGCGGAGCAGACCAGGAGCGGGGGAGCCTCACTCCCCTTTGACTCGCCGCCGGGAGACCCTGTCTCTGGGGTGTTGGGGGAGCGGAGACGTGGGACGGAGCCCCTGCAGCCGCCGAAGGGCGAGTCTGATGCCGAGGCGGTTGCTGTGGGCGTCTCTCCGCTTGCGGCCTCCTGTGGCCGGCGTGGACGCCGCAGCTGCTGCGAGCGTTGGTGCCGCTGTGGGCGCTCAGCAGGCTGGAGCCAGCTGTACATGCTGGCGAATGCCGTCCACCTGTTCCGCGGCCGTCTTCATGGACTCCACCATGGCGTGGAACTGGGGTCCGAACAGCCCGTCCGGACTGATTGGAGCGTCCAGTAGCACTTTTCTGGCCGTCTCCGTAACAGACGCCTGCTTCCGCCAGAGGTGGCGCTGGATCTGTGTCACCAATGCGGAAATCCTCGCCTGGGAGACAGCGACGGACGCGCACAGAATGAGCACCGTGCTGGCCGCCTTGCTGATTTCCTCTGCTTCGGTGGTAGACCGCTCTACCAGTGTCACCACCGAGTTGGAGAGCAGCGCGATGTTATTCGCCGCCGCGCTGTGGTGACGGAGAGGGGGAAAGCATGTTCGGCCGCCAAGCTGGCACCCTGCTCCGACTCTGTCTCCCCCGTCTGGGGGAGAGGAGGGAGGGGAGAACCGAACCGTGGAGGGAGGCGGGGCAGGAGTTGCTTTTCTTCGGACTCCTGCCCGGCACTCGGCCCCAGGGACACGAGGCCCCGTCCGCGGCTCGTAAGCCTGGACGGGCCAATCGTCCTCCTCGGCCGCAGCAGCAAGAGCGTCCGCTCGCCGCTTCCTGTCGCCCGAGGGGAGACGGGCGCAGTGTGTGCATGCTACCTGCTGGTTTACGTACGCGTGCTCTGACCCCAGGCAGGATTCGCATACTGCTTTTATCTCTGCTGGTCATAACTCATTATGAACCCAGAGTCACATGAGGGACAATCGCGGACGCAGTTGTTGCTCACGATGATTCTCAATTGCTGTGCTTCAGTACTGTGCTGGTTTGCTGAAGAAAAGAGGGAGCAGATTGTCGGGCCTCTTTCCTATTTATACCGGAAGGAGGCCCGAGGGTGGGGCCCACCTTGCGGGTGGGCATGGACTACAAGTTTTCAGTGCTGCGCGGAGGCGCAGTGGGATTACCCCATAGCGATAGCCTTAGAGGGCGAAGCCATATACGAAATAGAACTCATTTTCACCTTCCAATCAAATTCCCTCCATGTTAGACTGTTTGTTATTGTATGTCCCACCTTGAATGTTTCTTCCCAATCCTCGTCGCATATTATAATATTCGCTTCCAACTCCCATTTTTCTTTGACATCCTTATTGTTGCCGTTACATTCATAATGTAGTACCTTGTAAAGTTTTGATATAGCCCCTTTTTTTGTCTCGTCTCCTGTATATGTCATTAACAGTTCCTCTCGTTCAGTGGTTCTCAACTGGTGGGTCGCGACCCACCCGTTTCAAGTGGGTCGCAGATGTGACGGTACGTCCACACTGCAGCTTTGAAAAAATCTTGAAAATCTTGGAGCTGGGCGTGTCTGAAAGCTTGGGGATTTTTTGCGAGCAACGTGACCAACAACCAATCACATGAATCTCCCCCCCCCCCCCCGACATACAAAGCAAAAAACCCCGGGGATTTTAAGCGAGCAATATATATATAAAAACTCCCCAAACAGGCGAAACCCTACCAGTTCCACCCACTGTCTCTGCCTCCTCCCTCCATGCTGGTTCCTCCCTCCACCCACTGTCTCTGCCTCCTCCCTCCATGCCCGGTTCCTCCGGTTTGTATCCCGTTAATAGTCTGGTTGTAAAGAACCGGATGATTTGCTACCGTAATTTCTCGTTTGGAATATGAGGAAATGAACTGCGGTCTGGTTCTCCCAGCTTACACGCGGTTTGATTGGCTGACGCTTCCAGCTCAGCTTCAAAAGTTGAACATTGCTCAACTTTTGAATCCTGAAAATCCTGGAAATCTTCGCTCCCCCACAATGCAGTTCGGTGAAAAGCGAGGCAAAGTGACGTCATCCCCATTCAAAGTCAATGGGCAGAGAAGCGTTGGAAGATTTGTTTAAAGCTGCTGTGTGGACGTACCGTGAGTGAAAAAAAAAATTCCTTTTTTTTTTTTTGGGGAGAAAAAGTCAAACTTTTATTTTGAAGGCCCGACTTTCTAACGCTGTGCATGCAGCAGGCGTTGGACAGGAAGTACCGGAGACCATAAACGGCTTTGAAAACGTCTGTCACGTAGTGATCATCTTCTCAATAAAACATCTTTGCTGATGTTTTTTTGAGTCTTCTGGCCAATCAGAATCAAGATGGTTGCCGGAAGTCCCCACGGAGAATAACTTAGTGGTAGAACTCTTCTTTATACATCCATGGGTACAACTTCAGATAGAAATGAACACGTAATGAAATATGACCCCCGGTCTGATGACTGACAGGTCACAGAACAATGGGAGCTATCTCTTACCCACAATTTAAAGTAAGTCACACAGACTCTCTCCTCTTTGCTCTTCTCTCTGTGAGGAGCAGCAAGCTGTCAGAACAAAGTGAAAAACAAACAATGGCATAAAATATTAATATGTCGTAATACATCTATTTATTTTCTTCTCAGAGTACCAGAATGCATAGTTTATGTTAGTATTTCTAAAAATCTCCTGGGGGAGAATCCCCCCAGACCCCCTGCTGGGGTTGGGTTTTCAGCATGTGGGCCTTTTTATGTTATACAGTTCAGCTTTGATTCCATCATCTCATAAACCTTATTTAAAAGCACACTTTAGTTCTGTGAAGGGATATCAGCGATATATGCTCTGTACTTCACTTATATTAATATTGTATGCTGCAAAGCGTATTTATTACTGCACGATTTTTTGTTGAATAGATTTGAGTGGTTCAACATTTCGGGTCGCGATGTATTGACTAAGGAAAAAGTGGGTCCCGAGGCCTGACCAGTTGAGAACCACTGCTCTAGTTTAGATGGGGCTTTGCGAATGTTTTCCCATTCCTTATGCTTCTGAAAGTAATGTCTCAGTTGCAGGAATCTATAAAAGTCACAGGATGGTAGGTTAAATTCCTGTTTCAGTTGTTCAAATGATTTAATGGTTTGTCCAGTAAAGAGTTGTGTAATATATCTGAACCCCTTATTTCCCCATGTTTTAAATCCTGAGTCCATAATAGATGGTAGAAAGTCTGGGTTTGTAGCTATTTTAGTGGCCCTGCTAATAGAGTTTGACAGTTTCCTTTCGTACCTCTGACCATATCTTCATCGTAGCCCTGATCCACTCATTGCGAGTCCCCAACCCCTTCTGTGCCTTTCTGTCAGGAATGGAAGTGCTCCCACAGGTACATTATTACATGTTTGTGTTCCATATCAACCCAAATTGTTTCCGTGTCTTCAGTTATCCACATAATTATTGCTCTAATTTGTGCTGCCCAATAGTAACATTTTAAATTAGGTAGATTCAACCCTCCATTCTCTTTTGTACATAGAAGTGTCTTGTATTTAATTCTCGGTTTTTTATTTTGTCCAGTAATTTAAAAATAGATTTAGGGATCACAATAGGCAATGACTGGAACAGGGATAAAAGTCTTGGCAGTATATTCATCCGAACCGTTTCTATTCTCCCCGTTAGATTAAGAGGTAGAATTCCCCACCTGGCGACATCTTTTTATCTCATTTATCAGTTTCCTATAGTTTGCCTCAAATAGCTGAGATGTGACAGGAGTAATATTAATACCCAAATATTTGAATCCTTTTGTGGCCCATTTAAATGTAACCTGACCTCCAACCCTGCTGGACGGTCGCCTGAGATCATCATAGCTACAGATTTTGCTTCATTGGTCAAATAACCTGATATCTCCCGTATTCATTAAGATTGTTCAACAGAGCTGGAATAGATGAGGAAGGCTCACTTATATATGTTAATATATCGTCCGCGAATAATGACATTTTGTGTTCTTCCCCCCCGCTTGTCTCTTATTCCTTTTATGTCTTTATTTTGTCTTATTAATTCGGCCAACGGTTCGATACTTGCGGCAAATAGTAACGGACTTAAATAATCTCCTTGCCTAACTCCTCTTTTAAGGTTAAAAAAATCTGAGCAACAACCATTTACTCTAATACGTGATTTTGGACAGCTGTACACAATTTTTATCCAATCTATGAAGGTCGATCGAAACCCAAAAGCATCCAGTGCAGTGGCGGCTGGTGTAAAATATTTTTGGTGGGGCTGTTGATATAGTGAGTAAAACAAATTTTTTTGGGAGAAATGACCCCTTAAATTAGGACTTCTGGTGATGTTATGGCGCGTTTCCAGTGCAGCGCGGAGCTCGCTTTAAGCGTGCCGAGCCGTGCGGGGCCCGTTTTTGGTTGCGTTTCCACTTGGCCTAGTACCGGCTAGCGGGTCCTAATTCACAGTTTTTCTGGCCCCATAAAATGGTGGTTCTAGGGCCAGGAACAACCAGGCTGAGTCGGGCTGAGTATGCTAAACTAGAGAGAGAATCGCTGGCAAGGGAGCTACAACTACAACAAGATGAACATATTTGACCGTGATTTAATTGTAATACACGTTTCTAAATGATGCCGAAGTAACAACATACTGATACCGGTTAGTAAAAACCCTGAATTAATGCTTTGACAAGTCTGCAGACAGACGGCAGAGAAACACCTTTTTAAATGCTTGTTTTCTAAATGGAGCTTGGCTAAGCTAACGTTATATATGCTCCGACCGTCCACACTCACAACAACGGCCTACAGACATAAATAAACCAGCGACTGTATTCTCCATGACACAGACAGTCTGTGGTTTGTACTTGTTTAACTTCTGTCTAGTTTCTGAACAGATCGTATCTGTCCCCGGCTGTTTGAAGAGCAAGCATGGGAAACAAAAGATAGCATTTACCTGTTTGCATCCAGCTAGCCATGCCTTTCTGGTGTACCAGCTACGTGAGAAGCCTCGTTGATACGTTTTGTGTTTTTCACAAGCTTGCTGCGATATATACAAATCGGGTTGGTCCGGTCCAAGGTCTTTAAGCAACAGTTTATCTCCCAAACTTCTCCTTTCGAAAGGATTGGAGATTAGCTCTTGAACGGAATTGGGCGGGGACCGAGGTCCGGAGACTCCACCTGCACATGAAGCCATTCTCATCAACTACTGCCGTAATGCGTCACCCCACCGGATACGGGTCACTAGTGTCCAAACTACTCACAGACTGGACCGGGCGCTGACAGTGATCATCAGATTTGACAACGCTGATTGGCTAAAATTATGTTTCGGCATCATAGTTTACAGATAGCAACAGTCAGCTGCTCGTGGCTGCTGCTGCACTGGTTGAGGGCTCCTTTCTTACCGCCCAGACGAGAGAGGGTAATGACCATAGACTGTATAAAGGTAATGACACATGGGCAAGGCCAGGCAGGAAACATGTGACTTATCAGTAACTTTAGACATCGTTGTAACACAATTTTAAACGAGATTTTATTGTAGATTATACATTTTACTGATACCAATTATATAATATTTACCTTGTTTATTAAAAATAAAATAAAAAAATATTTTTTTTAAATATATGTTTTATTTGTATTTTGTATTTTGTATGTGTGAAGAGGTGGGGCGGCGCCCCTAGCGCCCCTATGGGCCGGCCGCCACTGATCCAGTGTGTTGTATAAAAAGCTCCACTTGACCCGATCAAAAGCTCTTTGTGCATCTAAGCTTCATGGTTGGCTGAGGATTGTTTTTAGTACATGATATGAGATTTAATGTTCTCCTAATATTATTAGCCCCTTGCCTACATGGGATAAAACCTGTTTCATCCGGTTTGATAAGTTTGGTTATACATCTTTGAATTCTCCGAGCCAGTATGTTCGTCAATATTTTTAGATCGTTACAAAGCAAGCTAATTGGCCGATATCCCTCACATGAAGTGGGACCTTTGCCCTCCTTATGTAGGACAGATATAATGGCTTCAGACCAAGTTCTCGGTGGATTACCTGAAGATAGAGCATCATTAAAAACTTTAAATAATATTGGTGTAATCTCTTCTTTTAGACATTTATAAAATTCACCTGAAACCCGTCTGTACGGGGGATTTGTTATTTTTCAAAGTTTTTATAGTGTCAGATATTTCCTGCAATGAAATTGGCTGTATCCTTTGAGATGCCTCCTCCTTTGTTAATGATGGTAAATGTAATCTATGAAGAAATTGTTGTGTTTTTGATTCTGTAAACTTAGAGTCTGAGTCATCATATAGCTTTTCATAATAATCTGCAAATGCTCCTGCTATCTCTGATGGGTTTGCCAACATTTGTTTAGAATTAGGGAGTCTTATTTTAGAGATGATCCTATTTGTCTGGGCCTTTCTGAGTTGGAATGCGAGAAGGCGACTTGCTCTGTTGCCCATCTCATAGTATCTCTGTTTAGTAAAACGTAGAGCTCCTTCTGCTTTGTATGTCAGAAGTTCATCCAATTTACATCGGTTTCTTTTTAGTTCAAGTAAGGTGCTATTGTTGGATGTTCTTTTACGTTCTCCCTCCAATTCTCTAATTTTACTCTCCAAACTCTTTTGCTGTTCCAGACGAGCCTTTCTCAGCCTAGATGTTATTTCAATTATTTCCCCTCTAATAACTGCTTTTCCAGCCTCCCATAAAGTTGACGGAGATACCTCTCCATTTGAAAGTGTTCCAATAGATTTTGTTTTATCTCCTTCACCACTTTCTGGTCCGATAGAATATAATTGACACATTAAGCTGCCAATATTTGAAAAAAGATTCTCTTCCCATGTCTTTAGTCAATGTTATAGGAGCATGGTCACTTATGGTTATAGTCTCCGTCACAATTCAAGACTTTGTGTATATGTTGTTGTGACACACAAAGTCTATCCTTGAATAGCTAGCATGTGGGTTAGAATAGAAAGTCATATCCTTCCCTCTGGGGTTGGTGTTTCTCCATGGATCTATGAGACCCAGCTCTTTAACAACATTTTTCAACACCTTAGATGTTTTGGAAGTTGGTCCTTGTTCTGGTGGCAACCTGTCTAATTTGCCGCTCTGTACAGTATTAAAATCCCCTCCAACTATTATCATGCCTTTTCCATTAGTAGTGATAATCGTAGCTATGTTTAAAAATAAATCCTCGTTCTCTTCATTTGGGGCGTACACGTTCAGTATGGAAATAGCCATGTCTCCAATAGAGCCAATTACCATTACAAATCTTCCCATGTGATCTTTCATCACTTTCTCTGCTGAGAATGGCAAAGATCTCTTAGTTAGTATGGCCACGCCCCTTTTCTTGCCATATGAAGCATGAAATACTTGGTTACTCTCTTTTTAGCTTTTGGCTTTCAACCTCGACAAGATGGGTTTCTTGAAGCAACGCAATTGAACATTTTAGTTTCTTTAGTTGGCTCATTATCTTTTTCCTTTTTATGGGGTGATTCAAACCGTGGACATTATAGGATACAATATTAAACCTACTCATATTGAATTATGTTGAAACCCCTCAGCTTTGCACCTCATGTAAATCAAAACAACTGAGCAAAACGACACATAGCGAAAAAGGTGAACAATAAACATCTCCATCAGAACACACAAACAATGACAAAACAACACGACTCCCAAAAGTCCCATAACCAGAGAGGTGTGGCGAATTCTCCCTGGGGAAATAGCACTGTGTGCACCTGCAACTTCCAGCTGTTATGTAAAGTTGCTGCTAACTCTAAGTGAGTTGTGAATTTGCTCTATGTTACCAACATGTTCAGTAGTTTGCACAGGTAGTATATTACTCTAAAAAGCTCTGCTTGTGTTATACGTACATTATGTTAGGCATATCTCTAATTGTCTCGCTACGTTTCAGGACCTTCTCCTGGTTTTGTATTTGTTCTAGTCCTTTTTCTCGTCCTTACCATAGTGGTCATGACCGTGAGTTTGTTCAGTGACGGCCTGTGGGTCTGGCCTTGGTGTGAGGCTGACTCCTCTTCTCCTTCTGTCTCGTCACCATTGTCCAACTGCTTTGCGTTCTCAGCCTCTGTAGTTCATCCCTCTCCTGCTCCTGCACATGGATCCCCATGTCCCTCAGCCTCTGTTAATGTAGTGAATATCTTAGTCCCTGATGCCAGGAAAACGTTTAGCTGTGCGGGATATGGGGACTGTGCCTTGACGTTCTTGTCCTTTAACTTTTTTATTACGTCCCGCACCTGCTTTCTCTTTTTCTGAACCTCATTCGTGTAGTCTTGATTGAAGTAGATGGTCCGTCCCACATATGTGGTCTTTTGTTTCCATGCCTGCTGTATGACCTGCTCTTTCACCCTGTAGTCTAGAAAGTGAACAATTATGGCCCTCGGAGGAGCCGTGTTCTCCTTCGGTTTGGCGAGCAGCGAGCGGTGCGCTCTTTCGATGCGAATATCCACTTCCGCCGGGATTTGCAGTGATGAACGAATAAAGCCAGATATAAACCCTATTGTGTCATTTTTCTCAGAGCCCTCGGGTATGCCATGTATCCGCACATTGTTGCGTCTCGACCTTGATTCCTAATCGTCCCACTTGGCAGCTAACTTTGCCTCTTGGTGAAGCAGGAAGGCAACCGATCGTTCCAGCCGCGCCGTCCTGTATTCCGTGTCCCCGAGCCTCTCTTCAGTCTTCACCATTCGCTGCTCTAACAAGGCTGTTCTTTCCACCATGTCTTTAAGGACATTGTCTAGTTGTGTCAGAGCCTCTTTGTTGTCGTGAGCCGCTTCTGTGTGCTCGTTTCTCAGCTTGCGTATCGTATTACGATATATCGTATTACGATATATCGTATTACGCTTCATCTCCGGCCTCGTTGTGTCGGTGTGTCGGTCACTCGCAATATTTTTCTTACCAGGTTTCAGTTTTTTATCCATCCTTTTAAAAATGACTTGTATCCGTCAAGTTTTGTCTTAGGTTAAGTTACTGCCTTAAATATTGTTTTAAAGAGCTTGTTTTCGTTGGTTTTTGGACGAGCTAGTTTCCACCCTGTCTCCTACCTCATGGTGCCACCCAAGATTAAACATTCTTAAAACTTGAATTATTACGTTTGTAAATGCTACAACTGATCTGTCCCAAATTAAGTCTATCAATTATTCTTATTGGCCATACTTAGCTGAACACCTACTTATGGTACTTGGAAAGGGTTCTTCTGTGTTTATCTAATGTTGAATATAGAATATCAATTTCTTTAAATTATACTTCTCTAGTTTGAGGATCAAATATGCTACATAATTGTTATATGAATTATTATAAATATGAAATTAATCCAGTACTAGAAACATAATTGTAGGTCTGTCTGTGCATGGATAATACATGAAAGAGTAGTGTTGTTAAGCCTGACTGCTGGACGATTAAGGATATTAACATTATCTGTTATAATATTAGAAATATCTTATTATTCAATGAAAATATTTATTTATTTATTTTGTTTATTTCGAAAGTGTAATCTGATCTGACAAAAATATATTAATCACCACTATTTAACACATGTATGGTCATTGGAAATATAAAAACAATCATTAATTGCACATCTTTAGACATCTGGTCATTCAATTCAAAGTTCATCTTTGTACGAGAGCTGGAAGAACATGTCCTCCTGACTCGTTCTCCTCCTCTCTTTATGACAAAGAGTGTCTGGTGTGTAAAGGCATCCTGATACTGTAGATTAGCACTGAGGTGCTGATTGGCTCAAACTCTTCTTCATCAGAGCGCCATATTTCACCCCCCCCCAATTGCTCTGCTTTTTGTGTGGCTCATTCAGTGAGCACTGTATGATCCCCCAGTGAAACGGAGGCTCATCTGCCTGCATTCCTTCTGCTATCTGCTTGAGAGCAGAGCCTATTCCAAGTGGCACATCCAGATGCCCCCCCCCCCCCCCGTGATGGGAGAGGTTAGGAAGACATCTGCTCCTCCAAGAAACAAGGAACCTTGTATTATAGAAGCCTCTGAAGCCCTCGCTCGTCCTGCAGGGTTATCTGCTTGAGCCCACCGAGCAGAAAGATGAAGAAGCATGCCATCTCCTCAGAAAGTTGAAGATTAGAATCCTCTCATCCCGAACGACCTCGTGCCTCCTTGCCCGTGGCTGGGGGTGCCCTCTGCAGCCAGAGAGTGTGATCCTCTCTCTCTGACCCTTGGCCTTCAGAGCTGTCCTAGTTATTGGGTTAACACTTGATAGGGATGTTTTCCTGAGTGAAGACAACTCAAGGTAATGGATTAGCACATTATCATTTAATTACAAAAATAGGATAGGGCCCTCAGAATGATTTGGGAGCCTTCCTGACACATGCACATGCATAAATGTAAGGTTTGTGTTAGTCATTTAACATGCAAGAATCATATACTCATCAGTCCAAAGCAGAGAAATGTTATTTTAAGTTAAAGGTGAGCTAGTCCCTGTGGATATAACCCCTTCTCAGTGATTCTAAATGTATATTAATTTACCGTTTGATAAAATATTAGTTTATCAGAAATACATTTCTTCTTCCATAAAACATAGGTTTGAGAAATAAGTTACCCAATAAATTACTCAATATAATTGACTCTTCCCTCCCTTTTCTTAATTATGAAATAAAATAACTTAGTTGTCTATTCAAGCATGGTATAGGTTATAATCTATTAATCGAGAAGACTCAGTATCACCTGTGTGCAGCTTACAAAAAACTATTGTGAAACATATATTTTGCAGGAAATTGATTCGTTGAAAAACAAAGCATATCTGATTTGGGAGGAAAAGCTTCATCCCCCTTAACATCTGAGTTACCACTGAAGGCATAGCATGAATGATAGTGGGCGTCTGAGGGTGTCATTACTGAGAAATGTCAAACAAATTCAAAACCTTACGTTTGAAAACAGGTTTGCATTCCTCCACTTAAGGTGACGTTATCATTGGAAACAATAAAAACGAACTGTTTTGATGTAGAATCTATCAATTGAATCGTTAGAGCAGAACAGAATGGTTGTATTGTAGCCTGAGTTCCGTGCAGCCTCTAGTTTCACCAGGTGGAAACACTGTACATATATTGTGAATATATGTAGAAGTAGACAGTAAGAGGCCCCTGACATGAGGCCTATACTAAACATAGTAGGGGTTTTAAACAGCTTGCCAACTTACAGGCATCCTCTGCATAGCAGTATGAATAGCCTTAAAACAACCCACTCTGCGGTAACGAGTCATATTTCTGACCCAAATGCCCTAAGTGAAGCCGTTAGTCTCATCTGACTGACCCAAGGTTTGGTGCTGGTGTGACAGGGAGGCTTCCAAGTGTTCAAAGCAGATGTCAAGCTTTCAGTTCATGGCTCGGTGGAGGGGGAGCAGACCCACGTGAGACAGTATCAACGGCTGTAATGTTCAGTTTGAGGAGCGTCATTCTCTCTGGGAGCAGGAAATGGTGTCCATTCTCGGACCAGACCATTAATGTCATGTAGAGCAGCCATAGCATCTCTGTGACTGCACTCAGCCGGACTGTAGCAGGGCAGAACTGGGTGACTCTTAGTGAAACCGTCCAAGGCCACAGACAAAATGGAACCACGTACTAACAAAAAGGACACAAGGTCATCAATGTCTCTCTTTACCATTGGCCTAATCATAAAACAAATCAGTGGGAAAAATGTGGAACACTAATCCATCATGTGAAATGTTGAGTTAATTTAAATAATTACTTATGGGTTGAAGTCAAATTAACATTAACATTAGAACTAAAGTCAGTCAAAATCGGACGTGCACGGATCAGCATCTACTCAATACACAATTTTCCCAGCTCTGTAATGAAAAGGATAAAAAGAGTAGGTACATTACGGGAGTGTTAAAACACCCACACATGCACACTTATCTTATTCTAGTAGAGATTAGAGTTATTTATTTTATCTTATGTACCACATTTAATTTAATAATGAATCTTAAATTACTGATAACTTTGAAGAAGGCAACAATTTACTATTTGGATAAGGTGAATACTTTGTGTGTGTGTGTGTGTGTGTGTGTGTGTGTGTGTGTGTGTGTGTGTGTGTGTGTGTGTGTGTGTGTGTGTGTGTGTGTGTGTGTGTGTGTGTGTGTGTGTGTGTGTGTGTGTGTGTGTGTGTGTGTGTGTGTGTGTGTGGGGTGTTAAAACATTTGGGACAGCAGTGAGAATGTTATGAGAAGTAAGTTGTAGCTTAGACTGAACTCGACGGAAGCTCGACTGGAATTTTTAAATAAATCAAACACATTAATTTAATACATTTGACATTCAGCTTGAGCTGAGTTCAATACTTTCTTTATGGTATTGAAATTGGGCTCAAGTAGAACCCCTCCATGGATTTGGCTTGCAACACAAAGTGATACTGATCTCTGTCTGTCATGATTTGAAAGTCTCGTGATTTAAAGTGTGGGCCTGTGAAAGAGAGGCCCCGGGAAAACATCTATTTTTTTAACTGTAATTACTTATTTTAAAGAGATTGCAACATTATACCTTTGAAATAATTGCTCAATTCATTTAACACATTTGCTATGCATACAATAAAAACTTCAACAAATATATTGATCCTGGCTTAACCAGCGACCTTTACTCTGTTGTTCATAAGCTCGGTTTCAGAAAACCTGTCAGTAGTTTAACAACTATTAGAATTGGAGTAATGTCTATGGAGACCAATTGGTTGATATGAGAAATAATTTGAAGCAGTTTAATAAAGAATGTTAAACTATATTTAAAACTCTAATTGAACTTCAACTTGTATCAATGACCTGATTCCAGTGGCCAGTTGGAACAGACAATCAACAAAGTTTCCATTTTGCAGCAACAGCGCAAAAATGTTTCTACAAAACATTGTATCATGTCTGAGTCTAGTTCTGTCTTATCTGCTTTGTTTCGGAATGTGTTCAATACATTACGTTTTTATTCATTATTACCATACAATACATAGATTAAGAATAAATGAAATAAATAATTGTCACGATCTGTCTGTGTTGTGTTTTGTCTTTTTCTGTCTTTGGTTTCATGTTTTATTTTGGAAAGTCTTCACCCCCTGTCTTGCCTGTTGCTTTCTGTCTGTTTTCCCTCCTACCTGATAACCCGATTGTGTTCACCTGGTGCCCCTGTGTTTTCTCCTCCCTCCTCACCTGTCTCTTGTTTGTGTGATTAGTCTTGTGTGTCATTTCATTTCATTTCAAACCTTTATTTAATCAGATTGGTCCCATTGAGATCAAAGATCTCTTTTTCAAGGGAGACCTGCAGCATATAGGTTCCACATGAAACATAAAACAATAAAGGACATCATACATTATATTTACAGGATACATTTACATAGTTATAGACATTTACAAGTGCTCATAGTATCAACGAGCATTTCATTTAGCCTAGCTTTAAAAACATGCAGAGGAATGAGATTGCTCAGTTTCAATTCTTGCTGTAGATTGTTCCAAGCAAGTGGAGCTGCACATAAAAGCTGTCTCACCTAAGACAGTCCTTGCTCTTGGCACATCTAACAATACTACATCATGCGATCTCAGACAATAGCTGCTTGCAACTCTCTGTGTTTTCAGAGAGCAGATATAATACGGGAGTTTACCCAACAAAGCTTTATAAATAAACGTGTACCAATGACTGAGCCTCTTTACAGTAAGTGATGGCAGACCTGCCTTGGCATACAGGGTACAGTGATGAGTAAGTGCTTTACAATTTGTGACAAATTTCAGTGCGCTGTGATAGGCGGCATCTAACTTTTCCAGGCAATAGGCAGGTGCATTCATATACAACAAATCACCATATTCCAGCACAGGTCAAAAGGTCACAGAGCCTTTTCCTGGCCTCAAGCGAGAAACAGGACTTGTTTCTGAAAAAGAAACCTAGCCTAACCCTCAGCTTTTTAAGCAGGTTATTGACATGAAGTTTAAAAGTGAGACAATCATCAAGCCAGATACCAAGGTATGTATAACAGGTAACCACTTTGAGTACTTGTCCTTGCATAGTAACAATATCCAAAGCAGGCTCTGGTGTCTTTTTAGCTTTAGAAAAGAGCATTACCTTGGTTTTCTCCACATTTAAAAGAAGCTTTAGTTCAGAGAGCCGAGTCTGAATAATGTTAAAAACAGCCTGTAATTTAACACCAGCCTCCTTAATGGAGGGACCTGCACAGTACATAACGGTATCATCCGCGTAAAAATGTAAAGTAGCTTCATCCACATTTTCACCTAAGCTATTGATGTAGATGGAGAATAAAAGTGGACCTAAAACACAACCTTGAGGAACACCATTAGCAATGTTTAACCACTCAGAAGACAGCCCATCAAAGTGAACACATTGGGACCTTTCAGAGAGGTAGTTCACAAACTACCCACTGCATGGCTGGACATGCCAATACTGAGTAGCCTCTGCTTTAAGATGCGATGATCGACGGTATCAAACGCTTTGGACAGGTCAATAAATAGAGCTGCACAACTCTGCTTATTATCTAAAATACTCGCCACATCATTCACCACTTTCATTGTGGCAGTGATGGTGCTGTGTTGCTTTCTGAAGCCTGACTGATGTTTAGACAGGATGTCATTTGTACATTAAAAACTCCTTTACCTGTTCACTCACTAGGCGTTCAAGAACCTTCGCCAGAACTGACAACTTAGAGATTGGCCTATAGTTATTTAATAAGGTGGCCTCCCCTCCTTTTAGCAAAGGCAGGACATAAGCAGACTTCCATACTTTTGGAATTGTGTTCGTGGTGAGGGAGAGGTTAGAAAGAGTAGTGAGAGGTAGAGCAATAAAATCTGCAGCTATCTTTAAAAAGAAAGGTTCTACGTTGTCCGGGCCAGCCGGTTTCTTAGGATCTAGCTTGGATAAAGCTTCACGAACAACATCAACAGTAAAAGGAGTAAAACTGAAAGGGTTTTCCAGACCACATTGTTCAGAGTCCCGGATTGGGGTGTTCACAGAAGCAGAGTTAGAAACAGAATCAAACAGAGAACCACAGGACACAAAATGCTAATTAAAGCAATTTAGCATCGTAGCCCTGTCCGATATAGAGCCAGATGCTGTGGTACGGCACGGACGGATCTCACCGGTGGATATCGATTTTATGGCTTTCCAACATTTTCCAGGATTATTCAGATTCTTTGTGGTAACTGACAGATAATACTTAGATTTAGCACTTTTGACATTTGAAGTGAAGCTATTCCTTAGCTGCCTAAAACGCAGCCATTCTACCTCTGAGCCTGATTTCCTAGCCTTTGCCCAGGCCTTGTTTCTCTCATGAAGGAGACTGGACAGTTCAGCAGAAAACCAAGGATTGTCTCGTCCCTTCACTCTAAATGTACGCAGGGGTGCATGTCTATCAATGATCTCCATAAAACCAAGATAAAAATAAGACCATGCAGTTTCTACATCAGCACACAGATCGATTTTTCCCCAATCAAACCCAAACAGATCATGAACAAAACCCTGCTCCACAAAATGTTTTATGTCTCTCTTAATAATAATACAAGGTTTAACCTTTTGGACCTTAGTGTCCCTAATTGTGGCTACAGCACAGTGATCACTCAGATCATTCACAAATACTCCCACAGATGAGTATTTATAGGGAACATTAGTTAAAATGAGATCAATTAGGGGGGATTTATTAGGGGACTTAATGTTAGGGCGAGTAGGACTGTCTATAATCTGAGTAACATTCAAAGAGATACAAAGGTTTTTAAAATCCTCTGATACTGCAGTTAACCAGTCCCAGTTAAAATCTCCAAGTAGCACTATTTCCTTGTAGTCAAGCTGCGATAAAAGATTTGATAGCGAAGACAAGGAGTCCTTGCCAGCTGAGGGGGGTCTGTAACAGCCCACCACCATGACCTGTTGCCCCTTTGCCACTTCTATATTTAAGGCTAAACATTCAAATTGCTTACTGATCGATTTGGAAACTAATGTGGATACACTGAACTTATTCTTAACATAAATGGCAACGCCACCACCTTTATTAGGCCGGTCGGAACGATACACATTATAACCATTTAAGGCAATGTCAGAGGCCAAAATAGATTTGTTTAGCCATGTTTCTGATAAAACAATGACGTCAGTCGAGCTCGCCCAAATGCGGACAAAATCTAGTTTACCTAACAGACTGCGCACATTCAAGTGGATGAAACCCAACCCAGACCTAGCTTTAAAATCAGCAGGAGTAGCGATCTGACTACTACTACTGGGCGGACCAGGGTTAGGTTGTACATTTCCTGACAGTAATAACAACAACAAAAACAGGCATCTTTTCCTCTTAAACGACACACATACATTGTCATCTAATTTAGAAACACTGGAAAAGTCTGCGAGAGTGTGATTAGAGCTTAAGAAGCAGTCCTGAAGAACCATCATCGCAGGAAAACAAAAAAGACAAACATATTTTGTCGAGCAGATTGTCTGTGACAAGGCAACCGGTAATTGTTTGAGCAACACATCCGAACCTTTGCAGGGGATGCCCACTGCGGGTGGCAGAACAGACCTGAGTCCAGTAGACTCCTCAGAATGATATGGGCCATTTTCCCAGACCAGCACACAGTATCCGCGATGTTCCTGGAGCAAAATCAGCACAGCAGCAAAGGACAGGCGAAAACAGCAGCGTGGAAGCGCTCCGGTCCCTCCGTGGTATCCCCGGGGTGAAAGCAGGCCTCTGCAACAGCAGAACCAGGACAGGTGGAAAGCAGGCCCCAGCCGTGGTAAAATCCTCCTCCGCACAGCAGCACACGCCCGGTGGAAGCAGGCCAAGCCCGAAGCGTGGATCCACTCCGTCTCTCCGCGACGACTCCGGGGTAAAAACCTCTCCAATACAGCCGTATTCTACAGGTGAGAGCAGGCCTCCGTAGATCGCAGGCAGCAACAGGTGGAACTGCTCCGTCTCTTCGCTCCGTCTCCGGGGGAAAACCACCTCAGCACAGCCGTATTCTACAGGTGGGAGCAGGCCTCCGTAGATCGCAGGCAGCAACAGGTGGAGCCGCTCCGTCTCTTCGCTCCTTCTCCAGGGGAAAACCACCTCAGCACAGCTGTATTCTACAGGTGGGAGTAGGCCTCCGCAGATCGCAGATCGCAGGCAGCAACAGGTGGAGCCGCTCCGTCTCTTCGCGACGTCTCCGGGGGAAAAACACCTCAGTACAGCCGTACTCGACAGGTGGGAGTAGGCCTCCGCAGACCGCAGAACACTAAAACTACTACTTGTATAAGCAGGGATGGCTAAATGTTTGTAAGCAGGAGAGCTAGATGCTAACAGATGCCAGATGCTAACAGGTAGTGCGAGCCTGTAGAAATTGCGCCTGCCTCACGCATTGTATTTAAGTTCTAGTTTTTCTGTCTGTCATTGTTGGTTCATTGTTTGTCTTTTACTGTGTCACGTGGTAGTGTTCTGTTTCTGACGCTTTGGCCTTGGAATAAAGGTATTTTTCGTTGAAATCTGCATTTGGGTCCTGCCTGCTTCACTCAACCCTGACAATAATACAACATTGACCTAAAACAGCAGACAGATTTTGCAACCCTGACCTCCTCAGGCAGGTTGTTTATGACCAGCAGTGATGCCTCAGGGTCTCTGGGTGCAGGACGGGGCATAGGGTTTATACAAGGTCACAAACATATCTTAACATACCAGCAATACAATTTAAGAATGTATTCTTAAAGCAATATATTGTAATCTTATTTTCTTCTTACACCTACAGCGCACACCCTGAACAGTGTGCTTCTTTTTTACATGTTCCTCTGCACACTCAGATGCAGAATATAAAAACACTCTTTTGCTATTTATTTTCATTTTGCAGCACATCTATACTACCAGAATTTTGCTTTACATCTATATATTATTTATTTTCCTCAAGTCATTTACTTTTGGTGAGATAACTAAAGTTTAGTTTATGGCTATGGACTGATCTATTATTAGTTGTTACAAAACACGGCGGGTAGACAAACCAATATAGACCCCCCATACAAACAATCAGACAAACAAACATGAACTCGCAATAAACACCAGCGTGACAGCAAAGTTCATCCAGCTCAATTTAGTCCGAATTAAGAGGTTTCTTTAGGTGAGGGAATGCTCCGGTTTTGGGACAAAATTAACATGGGATCACTCCGGTCATTGTACGTACTTCGTCTCACTGGAATATTAACGGTCAGATTGAATACAACATCGACCCAATTTCTCCGGTCAATGACGGGAGAGTGTTTCACACATTTAAAAACACTTAACCAATTAAACAATGTTTACCCAGGATTCAGGCACCTTCCCTGCCTTGTAAAATGTGGTGATGCGCCCTGGAGGTATCAGACTATTTAAAACATGTATACCCAGGATTCAATCACTTTTCCTGGCTTGTAAAGTGCTGTGAAGCAGCCTGTTCTCTGGGTGCAGTCTGGGTGCAAGAGCCATGCGCTGCAAGGATCTCTCTGGGTGCGCTCTGTGAGTCTCACAGCCGCTTCTCTCTGGCTGCTCTCTCCCTCTATTCACAGAACTTTTGCCCAGCTTTCAAAGACTCATTGCTGGGTAGAAAAGCCTTGTGCATCACCCTGGATCTCTGCCTATATCCCTGTGTGTGTGAGTGTGAGACCCTGCTAACAGCAGTGACTCTGCTGTACTTATCTTCTTGTACATTTCATGAGTCAAATGTGGACGAAATGGACAGTTTCCTGTCCATATGACCGGCTGTTTATGCAGTCAAATGCGCATTGGAATTAAAACAGTTTAATGCACTTTTAACACTCATGTACCCACGATTCAAGCTGCTTTCCTGGGTTACAAAGTGCTGTGAAGCAGCCTGTCCTCTGGGTGGGAGAGCCATGTGCTGCAAGGCAAGGCAAGGCAAGGCAAGTTTATTTATATAGCACTTTTCAACACAAGGCAATTCAAAGTGCTTTACAAAAAATGAAAGACATTAAGAAAATGGCATTTAAAATCATTAAAAAGAAAAGCGAATAAAATAAACATTAAAAGAAAAAATACATGGATAAAAGTTACAGTGCAGTCTAAGATATGAATAGTTCAATTAAAAGCAGCGACAAAAAGCAAAGTCTTCTTGCTGGATTTGAAAGTAGTCAGAGTTGCAGCGGACCTGCAGGTTTCTGGGAGTTTGTTCCAGATATTTGGAGCATAATAACTGAACGCTGCTTCTCCATGTTTAGTTCTGACTCTGGGGACAGAAAGCTGACCAGTCCCTGAAGACCTGAGAGATCTGGATGGTTCATCATTTAGCAGGAGGTCAGAAATGTATTTTGGGCCTAAACCATTCAGTGCTTTATAAACCAGCAGCAGTATTTTGAAATCTATTCTTTGACACACAGGAAGCCAGTGTAAAGACTTCAGAACAGGAGTGATGTGATCCACTTTCTTAGTGTTAGTGAGGACTCGAGCAGCGGCGTTCTGAATCAGCTGCAGCTTTCTAATAGATTTTTTAGTGAGACCTGTAAATACACCATTACAGTAGTCCAGTCTACTGAAGATAAAAGCATGGACAAGTTTTTCCAAATCCTGCTGTGACATTAGTCTTTTAATCCTAGATATGTTCTTTAGGTGATAGTAGGCTGATTTAGTAACTGTTTTAATGTGACTGTTGAAACTCAGGTCAGAGTCCATGACTACACCTAGATTTCTGGCTCTATCTGTTGTTTTGAACATTGTCTCATAGGTCTTGAAATATGGCTGAAACCCTCCGTCTATTTACGAAGATGAACTGTCCCAGTGATAAGTTAATGTCCAGGAGCCGCTGCTCGAAGTTTTCAGAGAATAAGAATAGGAAAATCAGCATAAAAAGTAAGCAGAGGCAAGAGCAAGCAGAAAAGCGTCTGCACTGTGACCTGAGTATACAAGGAGATCTCTGGGTGCGCTCTGTGGCTCTCACAGTCCGCTTCTCTCTGGCTGCTCTCTCCCTGTATTCACAGCACTTTCCCCCAGCGTTCAGAGACTTATTGCTGGGTAGAAAAGCCTTGTGCATCACCCTGGATCTCTGCATTGGTGCCCGTGAGTGTGAGACCCTGCTAACAGCAGTGAACCTGCTGCCAGCATTACAAACATATTAATCAGGCGTTTTAACACTTTTTTCCATGAAAATGATTTGTATTCACTATCATGGGGCTATATAAATCAAATTCCGGGTAATTCGGAGCACAATTGTACCTTTTACTATTTAAATGTATTTGTATTATATATTTTTGGGCTATAAGTGACATTTCTGGGTGACTTTGTCAGTTTATGGAGCTTAGCCCACAATTCCCGGAGGTTCCAGGCCGAATTTGGGAGCTCATAGGCGGCCTGCCATGCGCCCTCACCCGTGGAAAGAAGAAAAAAGTAAAGAAAATGGTCAATTATATCTTAAAATAATCAAAAATTAAGTTTAAAAAAATTCTCGAAAAACGACTAAGTGCCAACAGAGAAAGGGGCCAACCCTTCGGCGCTTCGGGCCGAAGCCCCGGACACTTTTGACTCCCCCGTTGCAACTTACAACGGAGAGGGGAACCCAAGCCTCCCCTACTCCGTCAAAAAAAAAATGCATTCATAATTTTCAAGCTACCATCTGCACGAAATCGGAAACCCGGTTTTTAAGAGCACTTAGAAAAAAAAACGGCTGTATCAGCTCATGGAGGAATGCATCCGCTCCATGTGTGCTCTGGCTCGGATACAATTGTTGCATGGAGACCCCCCAGCATGGTTCTTACCAAACTTTACGTTTTTGAACTGGTCTCTGGAGAAATGCAAGGGGAGTTGTCAGGGGACTCTACCTGTCTTATGAGACACTATTTTCGGATACAATTTATCCATTTTCACCCCTTTTCTCTGGTTCTCCCAAAAGTTAACTCAGACTTTTTCTGACTCTGGAGGAATGTAAGGAGAGTTGTCAGGGGACTCTACCCGCCTTAAGAGACACTATTTTCGGATACTTTTTTCCATTTTCACCCCTTTTCTATGGTTCTCCAAAAAGTTAACTCAGACTTTTTTCCTGATTTCTCAGTGATCGAATGGCAAACGCAACCCGCCATCGAAGGGTCTTCTCCCCCGGTCCACGTGCCGGTGCTCTGGCTGTCGGTTCCTCCGAACTGCGGGTTTGACTCTGATGGCCGGGAGGGTGTGCTGCGTGGGGGTAACCCTGCATGTCTCTTACCTCCCGGGCCGACCGATATGAAGCTTTTCCAAGATGAACCGTCTGACTCAGGGGTCCCACCACGGGTTCCGCAGCGGGGTGGAAGTTCCACCTCCCCCACTTCGCCGCGGAGTGCCAGGCAAACATCAGTTTCTCTAATCCAAAATCCACCCCCCCTTTAAGGATACCAGGGGCATGAGGTTCTGGAGGGTGTGAACATCTGGGTTTAGTCCGTGGGGGAGTGCTTAAGTCCGGGGGCCCGGGGTCTCACGGTGTGCAAGGTTATGGAAGTGCGCTTGTCAGGGAGACATGCTGGAGCTGCTTAGTCCGTCCTTTGGGGCTCTGTGAAGGGCCACAGAGAGGTGGTTTTCGCGGTCTGTCTCCTGGAAGTGTGAAAAAATCTGTTTGCCCATGTCAGGGAGACATGCTGGAGGTCTGTAGGCCGTCCTTTGGTGGTCTGTGAGGGGCCACAGATAGGTGGTTTTCGCGGTCTGTCTCCTGGAAGTGTGAAATTACCTGAGTCCCCATTTCAGGGACACATGCACGAGGTCTCTCTCCCGAGAGTGGACGTCCATTGCCTCTAAATAGAGGTAAAATTAGGTCTGTCACTTTGGGGTAGGGAATTATCTCTTAGTGGGGCGCCTTGACTCGCGCTTCCACCCTTGTATACAAGTCCTAGATTGGTGCCTGATGACCGTCCAAGAGCGATAACTAGCTTATCCTCGTGCGACACCACTACTCTATTCTGGTGGCGCTATGCCCCCACGATCAGGGGCGCATAGACTTTTTATCCGCTACCCTTTCTCTCCAACAACAGCACAGTTAACTGTAGTCACTACGGACCAACCTATACACTCGCTATCAAGTTCATCACAACCATGTGTGACGACCCCCCCCCCCTTCTGCCTGGCTGTGCTCCCTGCCTTGCTGTCCTCTGGCAGGTACTGGGAGTGTCGTCCTGTTTGTGCCCGCCCATCTAGAGGCGGAGCCTCAAGAAGGTATAAAGGTTGCCCAGCTGCAAGGTTCAGTCTCTGATTTCTGATCCTGGCATGCTGCAGCAACCTCAGCCTACAGCCTGTGTTAGGTTTGATGCACCCTCCAACATGCTACAACACCCTTCCACACACCCACACACTGCTCACACTACTGACACTCTGATTCTTACATACACTATTCATCAGAGGGGTTTTGTGTTAACCTAGTAAATAAACATATATTTGGCAATTAACTCTGTGTGGCCTCCCTAATTGTTCCAGCCTTAAGGCAGGTTGTAACAAGTGGGGGCTCGTCCGGGATCATTTCCGGTGCTGGATAAAGGACATGGTGACCTATTTCAGTCAGGGAGTGTTCACACAGCTTGTTGGTTGACTCTGAGTTTTGTAGGGGAAAATAGGTCAGGTTGATCTTACTCTGTCTAAATAACTGGTCTTACTCACAGTTGTGTTTCTGTCCAAGGCAAGCTATGTTTTCCGGTATTGCTGTTTTGTGTTAAAGGCTGTCAAATGTTTGGAACCCTTATTCCTGTTAGGTATAAGCAATGAGAGACACAAGCTGTTTCCATTGAACCTTTTTTTGTTTTTGTTTGTTGTTTTTGTGTAGTAAGTGGCTAGAGCACTGGCTCGGGTGCACTCCATGACTGCCTAGGTGATTTTCAATTGCTGAGAATTAACCGGGTCACTGGGCTTTTGTGCTTAAAATCCTCCCACAATTCTACACGAAAACTAGGGTTGAGTGAGTCAGTAAGCATTTGGTAAGGTAGGAGTGGGGTTTTCATATGTAAAGCTGTCTTTCACTATCAGTTACTGCTCGAAAAACCTTGCCTTGGTCGGTAAACAGTTAAATGGCTTCTTTTGAAGATTTTGTTGAGTCCCCAAATGAGGATTTGTTGGGTACTTATAAAAAAGATCAGCTTTTGAGAGTGGCTGACCATTACGGTCTTGAACTTCCCAAAAAGTTGAAGAAAGAGGAGTTGTTGGTAGAAATAAAGGCACAGTTAGTGGAAAAAAGTGTTTTGTCTGTCTTTCTGGGGCCTGCCTCCCAACAGTCAATTGAGTCAGGTAATGTTTCAGGTGTGGTTCCAGTCCTGTCTGGACTTGGGATTGGACTATCATTTAAAGAACAGAAAGAGCTTCTAATACTACACTTGGAACGTGATGTGGAGGTAGAAAAGTTGAGACAAAATGCCCGTCTTCAGGAAGCAGAGATGGCTTCTAGACAAAAACTAGACTTGGAGCGCTACAGATTGGACCTGATGAGTGAAGGTAAGCTTCCATCTGAGACCAGGAGAGCTGCAGAGACTGTAGGTCAGGTTCCTGCAAATCAAGCATTTGATATTGCTGTTAATTTAAGGATAGTTCCGAGGTTAAACGAAAAGGACCCAGACATTTTCTTTGTGTTATTTGAGCGTCTAGCAGAGGAACGAGACTGGTCTGATGTTGAGCGCACCCTTCTGCTTCAGTGTGTCTTCACTGGAAAGGCCCAGGAGGCTTTCGCTGCCATGACTGCTGAAGACAGTAGCAATTACCAGTTGGTGAAAGCTGCTGTACTTCAGGCATTTGAGTTAGTACCTGAAGCATATCGACAGCGCTTTAGGTTACTCAGAAAAGAGAAGCAGTCACACATGGAGTTTGCTCGTGATTTAACCACTAGTTTCAACCGTTGGTGTGTTTCCTCACAGGTAAAAACTCTGGAAGATCTGCAGGAGCTTATCTTGCTTGAGCAATTCAAAAGTACCTTGCCTGACCGTGTTGTTACCTACATTAATGAGCAGAAAGTAAACAGAGTTTCAGAGGCAGCCAAGCTGGCAGATGAGTTTACTCTGACCCATAAAGTGTTTTTTGGCGACAGCCGTGGTCGTGGAGATGCGGGATACAAAGAGAGTAGTGAGGGGGCTCACTACAGTGAAGGTGTTGCAGAAGGAAAAGATAAGTTTCCAGTTAGGATTGACCGTGGGAATCGGGGTAAGTTTGACCCCAATCGTATCTGTAATTACTGTTTTAATAAAGGACACTGGAGAAACGATTGTCCTGAGTGGAAGAGAAAGTCCAGGCCTGGGCCTGTGTCGGCAAAAGCGTCTGGGGCTGTGGCATCGTTACGTGCAGTGGAAAGGGGAAATGTCATTGCGGCTGTGCGGAAACACACTCAGTCCTCCTTATCTGAATCGGTAATTCAGGCTCCTGTCATTGAACATGAGGAGATAGACCCTGGTTATAAAGCTTTTGTGTCTGATGGTTTTGTTTCACTGGTCGGGAGTAAAGAGAAGGTACCGGTAAAGATATTAAGGGACTCAGGGGCGTTGGACTCGTTTATTGTTGGTTCTGTGTTACCTTTCTCTCCTAAGACAGACACCGGTTCCAGTGTTGAGGTCCGGGGGATGGGATTAACCGTCTTCTCTGCTCCACAGCATAAACTGACATTAACCTCCAGTCTGCTGCAAGGGGAAGTGGTCATGGGAGTGCGTCCTTCTCTGCCTATGGGGGGCATACAGATCATCTTGGGAAATGACCTGGCTGGTGATCGGGTATGGCCTGGGTCTCCAATCTCCCAGGTAGAAGGTGCCAAGTTCCCCAAAACCCCTTCTGTGATGCCTGCCACCGGCACAGTAACACGTGCTGCAAGCCGTAATGTGTGTGACCTTACAAAAGATAAGAAAAAAGAATCTGTATTTCCTGTGCCTACCTTTCCTTTGCCTTTATCTTGTAGCGACCTTGGGAATGAGCAAAAGAACGATCCCACCCTTCAGGCTCTGTACAGCCAAGTTCTACCGGATGAAATGTTGAGTCATGTAACTGAGCCACAGTGAACAGAATTAGTTGATCTAATCAAACGCCTTATACGTTGGTGTCTCTTCCTCCACCTTTTCATCTGGACATTAGAAATGTCAAAGGTGTGGATAATACAGTGGCTGATGCCATGTCCAGGGCTATAACCTCTTAGGTTAACTAGTGTTTTTCTCCCTGCAGGGGTGTCTGTTTTTTCTGTTTGCCCTCTCTTAAAATGCTTCTTAGGTACCAAAGTTGCTGAAGGGTTGAGCTAGATGCTACAGATGTGCTTGCAGGGTGTATGAACATTTCAAGATTAACCTTGTTTTGTCTATTATGTTTTGTGTCTCTGATTTTGTGCCCCAGGTTGGAGGATCCTAGTGGGTCCTCCATTTTAAGGGAGGGGGTGTGACGACCCCCCCCCTTCTGCCTGGCTGTGCTCCCTGCCTTGCTGTCCTCTGGCAGGTACTGGGAGTGTCGTCCTGTTTGTGCCCGCCCATCTAGAGGCGGAGCCTCAAGAAGATATAAAGGTTGCCCAGCTGCAAGGTTCAGTCTCTGATTTCTGATCCTGGCATGCTGCAGCAACCTCAGCCTACAGCCTGTGTTAGGTTTGATGCACCCTCCAACATGCTACAACACCCTTCCACACACCCACACACTGCTCACACTACTGACACTCTGATTCTTACATACACTATTCATCAGAGGGGTTTTGTGTTAACCTAGTAAATAAACATATATTTGGCAATTAACTCTGTGTGGCCTCCCTAATTGTTCCAGCCTTAAGGCAGGTTGTAACACATGAAACACAGTTTTGTTCTACACTCGCATGCCACTGCCCACCCGTGATCAATTAGCCTATAATTGTATGTGTGCACCCCGGATCGAAACCAGTTCCTCCAGCAAGTAGGGAACTGTGTGTTACTCCAGCAATGTAGGGAACTGTGGCGCATCGGGTGATGCACGCACCTCGCGCTGTCCCGTATTACCAGCACGTAGAAGACGGTCACAAACAACGAGAGTGCTTTTAGACCGTCTCGTTTTTAAGGCGAGACACGGCAGGCAAAAACATCGTTTTTCATGTACTGGTCAATTTTGAGATTTTGTGCTATTTTGATTCTATAACATGTTTTCTTTCAGGCTTTTGGAAGGAAAACGTACAAAATACACATTTAAGTGTTTATTTTACTATAGTTTGTCTATTTGTGTCTGTAGATTTCTCCTAAATTCACCAAAAGTTAGCATTCTAACGTAACATAAAGTACCGCGGCCGCTGTGTGCACCATGTCAACAGAGGTATCGCTGGAAAGCTGTGTCTCTCCTGCACAATCTCATCGGATCCAAATATGGTAATTTCCTTTGTATCAGCAACCAATCGTGAAAGCACAAAGGGGTCTTAAACCAAGAAACGAAATCTCATTGGCTGGTGTCAATTTCTGACAACGTGATTCGTTCAGATGCGTCACGTGGTGTGCTAAAACACTTCCTGGTTAGCTTTCCGCTCGAAATTGAAATCTCAAAATAGCAAAAGAACGGCGAAAAAAACGTTCACAGAGAAGACGACAACAATTGTCACTTGCACGAAGCAAGGTTATACAAAAAACAAATGACCCCGAACATGAAATACCTTCACGGAGTGCGTCGATGTGCAAGCTATCATCCAAAGAACAGGAGGGTTTAGCTAGCGCCTCACTGCAATCTTTAAATGTCGTTTTCTCAAAATTAGTTTTTTCTCCTACTCTGAGTTCGAAATTTCAACTTCAGTAGCACGTAGAGACACCAAACCTTCCAGTTATATTCCTATCAATATTATGAAGGCTTTTACAGAAGGGTTTGTTCATATATCATTCATAGCCTGAATTATACAACATTTTATACCTAGAAACATGGCGAAAATGGATATTTTAGGGCTGTTGACAGTATTTTCTGATTTATGGAGTGATAAAGAGAGATATCCAATATCCCTTCTGTAAAAGCCTTAGATTCTAATATGACTACAAAATGAAACAAGAATTTTGAACCTGGCTTTATCCAAAGTTCAGATTTCGATTCCTGAAATGTGTTAAAATATGTGCATATTTAATGAGATAATGGATAATTTGCATATTTAAACATGCTATTTCAGAAAACTTGTAATACAAAAGACAATTGCCTTATTGTAAGTAATTAACTGGAGACATTTCTAGCTGATACCTTTAAGTTAAAAAAATTACCCTATTCACCTGGGGTGTCTCGCCTTAATAGAGACGGCGGTGGTGTGAGTTAAAGCTATAGACAAAAGCTGTGACTTTCTCCCTCTCAGTGCACTTCACCAGCCCCACAGATACGGGGAGGTATTTACACACACACGCCGAACTGCAGCTGGAGCCGTGTTTACAGAGGCGAAAGGGGTAATATCTCTGGTGGCTTATTCCCAACTGCTGTGTTGGCCGCTGAAACCCCTAGAATTCGGCGATTTGTCCAATACAAATCTTTACATTGCTTTCATACAGAAGTTCCACTTTACTGATGCCCTTCATTAAGGTTTTCGGAACATGAGCTGTGCATGCTTGTATGGCACTTCCGTCCCGAGCAGCATACACAGAGAAAATCAGATAGGACAGTCCCCAGACACTGAAACACTTACCAGTTCTGAAGATTTGTTGGTATCCTGCAATCCAATGTGTGGGGGAAAACTTCTGTGTAGCAATGCAGTGGGAGTCACCGACTCAGGAAGGAGACACGGGGAGAGCTGGAGCTTAGATGTCAAACACTGATGGTTTATTAGGAGCTTCGGCCGGAGAATTCACAAAACAAGTCAAAGAGTCAGAGGTTCTGACTTCACGGTAGAGTTGCCACGTCAATTCTGAAGATCTCTACCCCAGGCCCATGTATTTAGCTAGTTCAGAGAGAATAATCAACATGCTGTATCATGGGCGCGGGAAGGGGGGTGCACCCCCTAGCGGCAGGCAGGGGGTGCGGAGCTCCCCTGTCTGAATTATTATTTGACGGTTATTGCTGCTCCCGCTGTGCATAATCTGTGTAATATGTAGCCAATAAATTCCACATTGTTGGCTACAATTCTGTAGCCCCGGACAATTCTACCTCAATAATATAATACATTAACCGTGCTTTACGTGAACCTCATCAAGACACTAGAGAGGACGACAGGACTGTAATTTCCCGTGTTCAGTGAATGCAACAGAGGCAAGACACCAGACCAATCAGAGAGTTGCATGGAAATAAACGTGTGCTTGTGTCATTCAAGCTCGGCTCTCTGTGTGTGTGTGTGTGTGTGTGTGTGTGTGTGTGTGTGTGTGTGTGTGTGTGTGTGTGTGTGTGTGTGTGTGTGTGTGTGTGTGTGTGTGTGTGTGTGTGTGTGTGTGTGTGTGTAAATAGCGCATTTAGTGTGTGTGTGTGTGAGAGAGGGAGAGAGGGAGAGAGGGAGAGCGAGAGGGACCGGTGCCAGCAGCAGGGACCGTGTTGTTAGCATCTGGTTAGCTAGCTGCACCAACGGACGGAGGAGCTGTTTGTTCCACAACAAGCTGGAGGAGATGACTCTCCTCTCAGACTGAGAGGCTCAGGTGAGCTAAAGGACTCTCTGAGTGTTTAGATAGTTCACTTTAGTCTAAGTTATCTCAGTGGGTCTCAAACGGTTTGGTCACAAATGATTCAAAAGATTATTTCCGCGGCAGACCTTCATAGGATCATTATCGTTATAAAAGAAAATAAGAGAATAAAGGAAAAACAGTTATGAAATACTTTATGGCAGTAAAACAAGAATACAGTTTGAAAGGGGAGTGATTTGTAAAATTTCCATAAAGAAAAAGAACATCTGCTTACAGTTCTGTTTCATCTGGTGTTGAGAGATGTCTCCATAGATCTCTTCATGTTGCTCTCAAAGTGCACCAGATTGATGCTTTCAACTTCAATATTTAAAAAAAATCTGGACCCCCCCTAGAGGAGGTGAGGACCCCCCTAGAGGAGGTGAGGACCCCCTTAGAGGAGGTGAGGTCCGCTCCCCACTCGTAAAAAAATAGCCCTTTACCCCTGCCTATATGCCGTGAGCTGATTATCGAGCCTTCATTGTAGCAGTCGCGGGTCTACTGTGTGTTTGCGTGTGGGGAGTGCTTTTGTGCGTGCTCTATAGTGCCCGTAATAGTGTTCACTGGAGGCCAGCACCTCAGCACCCCCACTCAAAATACCTTCCCGCGCCTCTGTGCTGTATAACAAGATAGAATCATAACACCTCTATCAGCTGACGCCAACAGGCAGGAACAGGGAGACAAAACACTGAGAGCACAGCAGCCAAGGTTACAGGTGTGTGTGCTCAGTCAGGACAGAACTGATACACTGGGTCAAAGTTATGGGCTTTGGAAAATATTCCCCCAACAACTACTACTACTGCTACTACTACTACTACTACTGCTACTACTGCTGCTACTGCTACTACTGCTACTGCTGCTACTGCTGCTACTGCTACTACTACTACTACTACTACTGCTGCTACTGCTACTACTACTACTGCTACTGCTACTACTGCTGCTACTGCTACTACTGCTACTGCTGCTACTGCTACTACTGCTACTGCTGCTACTACTACTACTGCTACTACTGCTACTGTTACTGCTGCTACTGCTACTACTGCTACTGCTACTACTACTGCTACTACTGCTACTGCTGCTGCTACTGCTACTACTGCTACTGCTGCTGCTACTGTTACTGCTGCTACTGCTACTACTGCTACTGCTACTACTACTGCTACTACTGCTACTGCTGCTGCTACTGCTACTACTGCTACTGCTGCTACTGCTACTGCTGCTACTGTTACTGCTGCTACTGCTACTACTGCTACTGCTACTACTACTGCTACTACTGCTACTGCTGCTGCTACTGCTACTACTGCTACTGCTGCTACTACTGCTGCTACTGCTACTGCTGCTACTACTGCTACTGCTACTACTACTGCTGCTGCTACTGCTACTACTGCTGCTGCTACTGCTACTACTGCTACTGCTGCTACTGCTGCTACTACTACTACTACTACTACATTCAGCGCCATCCTATGGCAGCTCATGGTTTCACAACACATTTTTTTTCTTTTTTTAAATGCTTTTTATTAATTACAAAAGTATGATTTATCTAAAACTCATCTCATTGATCTTTCATTAATAAATGTTTTCTATGTCAAATATTTTTGTGCTGATTTAAAAATGATGAAAAATATTTAAATCTTATTGATTTAGGAAAATTATATTACTGATTTGTAAAGGGTTCATTTCCTTTAAAGAAAGATTGTATTGATAAACAATGTGTATTTGTTTTATATTTTAAAACACTTTTGAAATAGGATGATTTACCGATCCCATGATGTCCAGAAACTGTTCAAACCAGACATACACTGAACAAAAATATAAACGCAACACTTTTGTTTTTGCTCCCATTTTTCATGAGATGAACTCAAAGATCTAAAACATTTTCTATTTACACAAAATAACCATTTCTCTCAAATATTGTTCACAAATCTGAAAGAATGTGTGATAGTGAGCACTTCTCCTTTGCCGAGATAATCCATCCCACCTCACAGGTGTGGCATATCAAGATGCTGATTAGACAGCATGATTATTGCACAGGTGTGCCTTAGGCTGGCCACAATAAAAGGCCACTCTGAAACGTGCAGTTTTGCTTTATTGGGGGGGTCCGAAAACCAGTCAGTATCTGGTGTGAGGGTTAGGGTTAGGGTTAGGGGTAGGGTTAGGGGTAGGGTTAGGGGTAGGGCTAGGGTTAGGGGTAGGGTTAGGGGTAGGGTTAGGGTAATGTTGTGAATCGAGTGGCCCATGGTGGTGGTGGGGTTATGATATGGGCAGGCGTATGTTATGGATGTTAAAAGTGTTTCTGAAGTGAATTACCTACCCCACCTTTAATAGGTTGTTAAATGTTAAGAAGCCCTGAGACAGTTTCGTGAAAAAAAACAGGTTAAAGAAAAATGTTTTCTCAAAATTCGGACTTTTTCATTTTTTCTCAAAAATGTGACATTTTTCATTTTTTCTCAAATGTCGGACTTTTCAAAATCCACAACATTTCTGACTTAGTTCAAAAGTCTTTAAATCTGAAAGTTATTTTTTTCTCAAAATGTATTCTTTCTGACTTTTATATGGATTTCTCAAACATTTACTTTTTTCATTTTTTTCTAAAAATGTGAAATTGCTGACTTTTTTCAAAATGTCTCAAATTTTCCAATTTTTTTTAACTTTTTCCTTCAAATAGATTTTATTGACTTTTTCTTCAAATAGATTTTATTTCTAAATTTCTCAAAATTCAGATTTTTCAAAAATTCTCAAAAAATTCTGACTTCTATCAATCAATACATTTTTATTTATAGAGCCCAATATCACAAATGTTACATTTGTCTCAGTGGACTTCACAGTTTGTACAGAATATAAATTGTTTCCAATCATTTTTACCTCAAATTTTGACTTTCAATTTCTCAAAATTCTTGACTTCATTTTTACATCACAACATTTACCTTTTTATTTGAAAATCTCATAACTGGCCCTTTTTCTGAAAATCTGAAAATTCCAATGTTTTTCTCTTAATTCTGTGTTTTTAAAAAAAATATCAAAGTTCTTACAACGCTGCTAGTGCTAACAGGAAGAACTAAGAGATAAGCATTTGAACAGGAAGTGGGGAAAGGGGCGGGGCTTAATGAGGTGAATAGACGAATCAAAGTGCAGCGTAACTTAATGTTCCACACCTGAAACACAGCGATACAGATGAACCTGCTTAAAGGCCGAAACTACAGTTGTGTGATCCCAAGGCTGTAAACACAGACCATCATTCCACAACAAATCTAAAATATTCACAACAAAAATAAACCTCAATGATCTCACAACAACAACTGAAGAAAAACAAAGAAAAAAAGGACACAAAATATCTCTAGAATAACTTCCTCGACCCAAACAAGTTGACTAGAGTTCAAACATATTTCGGCATCAACAGATTAGTGCAATCAGAGTTCAAACAAGACACACAGTCCAACCAAAAAGCTTCAGGCAGAGACGGTCTGCTGGGAAACAGATCAGAAGCGTCGGTTGCTCCCAGTTCAGATTCAACCACAGCCCTTTTCCCACAAAGCTCCGCATGAACGCGCCACGGACGTACAAAGAGAACGTCTGTATGTTAACAACGAGCAGCAACATCACCTCTACTCTAGCCTGGGAGAAAACACCATATTGGCACCAAATGTGATCAATGAAGTGTTTCTGAACACAAAGGGCTGGAAAGTAAGAAAGAACAAAAACTCAGATACAGTACTTGTTCTACAACACGAGCGGTTAGCCTACAGATGTTTGCTAGTATTTTTAATATATAATAACGGAGTAGTTTATATGATCAGTAGATTGGTATATTAGAGAATTATAATGTATTCTGTATATTTTACAATGTTTAGATAGTCCTAATATAGGTATATTTACTGACTTTACTATCTATCTGCCTACCTACCTATCCATCTATCTACCCATCCATCTATATACCTATCCATCTTTCTATCTACCTATCCATCTTTCTATCTACCTATCCATCTTTCTATCTACCTATCCATCTGTCTATCTACCTATCCATCTGTCTATCTACCTATCCATCTACCAATGTTTCCATCTATCCATCTACCTATCCATCTACCTATCTACTTATCCATCTATCTACCTATCCATCTATATATCTACCTATCCATCTATCTATCTATCCATCTTTCTATCTACCTATCCATCCATCTATATATATCTACCTATCCATCTATCTATCTACCTATCTACCTATCCATCTACCTATCTACCCATCCATCTTTCTATCTACCTATCCATCTACCTATCCATCTTTCTATCTACCTATCCATCTTTCTATCTACCTATCCATCTACCTATCCATCTACCTATCCATCTTTCTATCTACCTATCCATCTATCTACTTATCCATCTATCTACCTATCCATCTATCTACCTATCTACCTATCCATCTGTCTATCTACCTATCCATCTTTCTATCCATCTACCCATCAATCTTTCTATCTACCTATCCATCTTTCTATTTACCTATCCATCTTTATATCTACCTATCCATCTACCTATCCATCTTTCCATCTACTTATCCATCTATCTACCTATCCATCTTTCTACCTATCTACCCATCAATCTTTCTATCTACCTATCCATCTACCTATCCACCTTTCTATCTACCTATCCATCTACCTATCTACCCATCAATCTTTCTATCTACCTATCCACCTTTCTATCTACCTATCCATCTATCCATCTACCTATCCATCTTTCCATCTACCAATCTTTCCATCCATCTATCTACCTATCCATCTTTCTATCTACCTATCCATCTATCTACTTATCCATCTACCTATCCTTCCATCTATCGACCTATCCATCTACCAATCTTTCCATCTATCTATCCATCTACCTATCCATCTGTCTATCTACCTATCCATCTACCAATGTTTCCATCTATCTATCTACCTATCCATCCATCTATCTACCTATCCATCTTTCTATCTACCTATCCATCTATCTACCTATCCATCTTTCTATCTACCTATCCATCTTTCTATCTACCTATCCATCTATCCATCTACCTATCCATCTATCAATCTTTCTATCCACCTATCCATCTTTCTATCTACCTATCCATCTTTCTATCTACCTATCCATCTTTCTATCTACCTATCCATCTATCTACCTATCCATCCATCTATCTACCTATCCATCCATCTATCTACCTATCCATCTTTCTATCTACCTATCCATCTTTCTATCTACCTATCCATCTATCCATCTACCTATCCATCTATCCATCTACCAATCTTTCTATCCACCTATCCATCTTTCTATCTACCTATCCATCTTTCTATCTACCTATCCATCTATCTACCTACCCATCTATATATCTACCTATCCATCTTTCTATCTACCTATCCATCTACCAATGTTTCCATCTATCTATCTACCTATCCATCTATATATCTACCTATCCATCTATCTATCTACCTATCCATCTATCTATCTACCTATCCATCTATCCATCTATCTATCTACCTATCCATCTATCTACCTATCCATCTTTCTATCTACCTATCCATCTATCTATCTACCTATCCATCTATCTACCTATCCATCTTTCTATCTACCTATCCATCTTTCTATCTACCTATCCATCTATCTACCTATCCATCCATCTATCTACCTATCCATCCATCTATCTACCTATCCATCCATCTATCCATCTTTCTATCTACCTATCCATCTATCCATCTACCAATCTTTCTATCCACCTATCCATCTTTCTATCTACCTATCCATCTTTCTATCTACCTATCCATCTATCTACCTATCCATCTTTCTATCTACCTATCCATCTATCCATCTACCAATCTTTCTATCCACCTATCCATCTTTCTATCTACCTATCCATCTATCTATCTACCCATCTTTCTATCTACCTATCCATCTATCTATCCATCTATCCATCTACCAATCTTTCTATCCATCTATCCATCCACCTATCCATCTATCTACCTATCCATCTATCTATCTATCCATCTACATTATTCTTTAAATATGACTAACATCACCTGAGCTCTGCAACACTGATCAGATTTAAAAAGAGATATGTTCATCCTCTTCAAATGTCCTACGTAAAGGCTGTGGCGTCGATGCTGTCGTCGTGTGGAAGTGAGCGGGGTTAAATCTGAACTGGATAAACGACAGACTGGGAAATCTGTTGTTTCCATTAAAGAACATTCACAGGAACAGTCCAACATTTTCAGATTCAGATGAGAAGAAGGCAGTCTGTTACAGTTTCTGTAGCTCTTTCCCTTCCGTATCTCACTTTACTTCTTTCCAGGAAACTGAGGAGGAGATTGTGGGGAAATAAAAGCGTAAAGCTCAGTTATTTCCCCACATGAGGACGCTCCTCTACGCAGGAAAGAATCCCTTATTCCTGAATCCTTTATTTCCCTTCATTTAGGCACAAAGGTAAATCTAAAGACACCGGACAACTACACAATATAAAATCCCTAAAAAGGTCCCTAAAACCCTCAGAATACAAATGTGAGGAAGTAAATGCTAGCTTAGCTTAGCATAGAGACAGGAAGCAGTGGGAAACCTCTATGTGTTGGTGTGAGGGAAACATCTCCTGTGTGTCTAAATGTGTCTCAAATCCTTTTGTGATGGGATTAGAATCCATCACTTCCTCACATTTCAGCAGGAAGGTGGAATTTATACACGTTTTAGTCAAATTGTAAATTATACAAACATTTGTTTACAGCAGCGAACCATGGCCATTGTGATGGAAGAGAACAGAGCCAGAGGACGCGGGAACTATTTGGAGAAAAGCTTGAATATTCTCTGAGATTTTAAAGTAAAAAAACAATTAAGAGTTACGTCTTAAATGCAGAAGAAAAAAAGGCCGAAATTGTGGATCTTTTGTCCAAAACGACATCGCAGCACGTCTCCACTTTATAACCAGAGAATATTATTTTCGTTGTCGTACATTTGTGAATTTATCCGTTAGATTTAACCTTTTTAAAAATAGCTTTTCTCCAGATATAATCCAGGCTCCGTGATACGTCCTATGTCCCAAACACGCAGTCCTACTTTATTCCAGAGATACCAGAATAGTTTGTGATTTCCAATTAGATCAATTAGAGAACGCAGTGATTCGTCAATTAACCAATCAATAGGAAATAGTTCTTTTTAACCCTAATCGTCTTTACAAACTACAGCTTCAGTTTTAATTCTAGATGATTCCCTTTTAGAGTAAATATAAATATCTCTTTGGTTTTAAAGGCGTGACGTCGGACGTTTTTGTAAAACGATGAATTAAATGTAAGAAATAATGATCAGATTATAAATAAATGAATCGTTGATGTTGATAATCGAGATTATTTTCTGCCCTAATTCAAAATCACATGGAGGAATCCCATTGGACCAGGAGATGTTGCCTTCAGGGACCAACGCTGTGACGTTAACCCTCACCTGTGGAGGAGGACCCTCTCACCTGTGGAGGACGACCCTCTCACCTGTGGAGGACGACCCTCTCACCTGTGGAGGAGGACCCTCTCACCTGTGGAGGTCGACCCTCTCACCTGTGGAGGACGACCCTCTCACCTGTGGAGGACGACCCTCTCACCTGTGGAGGACGACCCTCTCACCTGTGGAGGACGACCCTCTCACCTGTGGAGGACGACCCTCTCACCTGTGGAGGAGGACCCTCTCACCTGTGGAGGTCGACCCTCTCACCTGTGGAGGTCGACCCTCTCACCTGTGGAGGAGGACCCTCTCACCTGTGGAGGACGACCCTCTCACCTGTGGAGGACGACCCTCTCACCTGTGGAGGAGGACCCTCTCACCTGTGGAGGTCGACCCTCTCACCTGTGGAGGAGGACCCTCTCACCTGTGGAGGACGACCCTCTCACCTGTGGAGGACGACCCTCTCACCTGTGGAGGAGGACCCTCTCACCTGTGGAGGACGACCCTCTCACCTGTGGAGGAGGACCCTCTCACCTGTGGAGGAGGACCCTCTCACCTGTGGAGGTCGACCCTCTCACCTGTGGAGGACGACCCTCTCACCTGTGGAGGACGACCCTCTCACCTGTGGAGGAGGACCCTCTCACCTGTGGAGGTCAGGTTGTCTTTGGTTCTTGCTGAAGGCTTCTTGGTGGAAGAGTCTTTAGATCAGAGTCTGTATTCAAACGGCTGCTCTGCAGGTTAAGGTCACTTCATACAATCATCACTTTATTTACACTAGAAAAATAGAGTTAACAAAATAAAAGCATTTCATTTTTCTCAGTGGAGGAGGAGGAGGAGGAGGAGGAGGACCCTTCAGGAGGAGGAGGAGGAGGAGGAGGACCTTTCAGGAGGAGGAGGAGGACCCTTCAGGAGGAGGAGGAGCCTTCACGAGGAGGAGGAGGTCCCTTCAGGAGGAGGAGGAGCAGGAGGACCCTTCAGGAGGAGGAGGAGCCTTCACGAGGAGGAGGAGGTCCCTTCAGGAGGAGGAGGAGGAGGACCCTTCAGGAGGAGGAGGAGCAGGAGGACCCTTCAGGAGGAGCCTTCACGAGGAGGAGGAGGTCCCTTCAGGAGGAGGAGGAGCAGGAGGACCCTTCAGGAGGAGGAGGAGCCTTCACGAGGAGGAGGAGGTCCCTTCAGGAGGAGGAGGAGGAGGACCCTTCAGGAGGAGGAGGAGGACCCTTCAGGAGGAGGAGGAGGACCCTTCAGGAGCAGGAGGAGCAGGAGGAGGAGGAGGAGCAGGAGGAGCAGGAGGAGGAGGAGGAGGAGGAGGAGGAGGTCCCTTCAGGAGGATTTATTCCCAGTTGTATTGCTTTGGAGACGGTCCTGCAGAGGAGGAGAAGATTTAAAAATAATAACAACGACAATATGAATAATAATAACAATCATAAAATATTAACAATAATAATTACAACAACTCTAATAATAACACATTTTCAAACTGGGATGGAAGCTAATTAGTTTTAGTTCAACTGGGATGGAAGCTAATTAGTTTTAGTTCAACTGGGATGGAAGCTAATTAGTTTTAGTTCAACTGGGATGGAAGCTAATTGGTTTTAGTTCAACTGGGATGGAAGCTAATTGGTTTTAGTTCAACTGGGATGGAAGCTAATTGGTTTTAGTTCAACTGGGATGGAAGCAGATTTCCGGTGGGATCAGACTTGGTGGTTTACCGGGTTTGGGTCGGGATGCGCTCAGGACCGGAAGACGTGGACGGCTCGCACCACGTACTGCCGGCAGATCGGACACTCGCTCATCCTCTTGCCGCACTTTGTGCAGGTGATCATGTGACCACACTCCAGCAGCACGCAGTCGATGGGAGAGTCCATACAGATCTTACAGAGGTTCTCCTCCGGACCGGCAGAACCAGCACCAGCACCAGCGGACTCTAGAACCACAAAGACAGGCAGTGTGAGGGAGCATACAGGGCTCAATGAGAACACATCACCTTCATTACATACATAATAATAACAACAACAACAACAACAACAACAACAACAAAAGGGACAATAATAATACATTTAGTTCAATTTGGATTTGAAACAAATGGTTTTAGTTGAACTGGGATTAAAAGAGTTCGTTTTAGTTGAACTGGGATTAAAAGAGTTCGTTTTAGTTGAACTGGGATTAAAAGAGTTCGTTTTAGTTGAACTGGGATTAAAAGAGTTCGTTTTAGTTGAACTGGGATTAAAAGAGTTCGTTTTAGTTGAACTGGGATTAAAAGAGTTCGTTTTAGTTGAACTGGGATTAAAAGAGTTCGTTTTAGTTGAACTGGGATTAAAAGAGTTCGTTTTAGTTGAACTGGGATTAAAAGAGTTCGTTTTAGTTGAACTGGGATTAAAAGAGTTCGTTTTACTTGAACTGGGATTAAAAGAGTTGGTTTTAGTTGAACTGGGATTAAAAGAGTTCGTTTTAGTTGAACTGGGATTAAAAGAGTTCGTTTTAGTTGAACTGGGATTAAAAGAGTTCGTTTTAGTTGAACTGGGATTAAAAGAGTTCGTTTTACTTGAACTGGGATTAAAAGAGTTCGTTTTACTTGAACTGGGATTAAAAGAGTTCGTTTTACTTGAACTGGGATTAAAAGAGTTCGTTTTACTTGAACTGGGATTAAAAGAGTTCGTTTTACTTGAACTGGGATTAAAAGAGTTCGTTTTAGCTTGAACTGGGATTAAAAGAGTTCGTTTTACTTGAACTGGGATTAAAAGAGTTCGTTTTACTTGAACTGGGATTAAAAGAGTTCGTTTTACTTGAACTGGGATTAAAAGAGTTCGTTTTACTTGAACTGGGATTAAAAGAGTTCGTTTTAGTTGAACTGGGATTAAAAGAGTTCGTTTTAGTTGAACTGGGATTAAAAGAGTTCGTTTTAGTTGAACTGGGATTAAAAGAGTTCGTTTTAGTTGAACTGGGATTAAAAGAGTTCGTTTTACTTGAACTGGGATTAAAAGAGTTCGTTTTACTTGAACTGGGATTAAAAGAGTTCGTTTTACTTGAACTGGGATTAAAAGAGTTCGTTTTAGTTGAACTGGGATTAAAAGAGTTCGTTTTACTTGAACTGGGATTAAAAGAGTTCGTTTTACTTGAACTGGGATTAAAAGAGTTCGTTTTAGTTGAACTGGGATTAAAAGAGTTCGTTTTACTTGAACTGGGATTAAAAGAGTTCGTTTTACTTGAACTGGGATTAAAAGAGTTCGTTTTACTTGAACTGGAATTAAAAGAGTTCGTTTTAGTTGAACTGGGATTAAAAGAGTTCGTTTTAGTTGAACTGGGATTAAAAGAGTTCGTTTTACTTGAACTGGGATTAAAAGAGTTCGTTTTAGTTGAACTGGGATTAAAAGAGTTCGTTTTACTTGAACTGGGATTAAAAGAGTTCGTTTTACTTGAACTGGGATTAAAAGAGTTTGTTTTACTTGAACTGGGATTAAAAGAGTTCGTTTTAGTTGAATTGGGATTAAAAGAGTTCGTTTTACTTGAACTGGGATTAAAAGAGTTCGTTTTACTTGAACTGGGATTAAAAGAGTTCGTTTTACTTGAACTGGGATTAAAAGAGTTCGTTTTAGTTGAACTGGGATTAAAAGAGTTCGTTTTAGTTGAACTGGGATTAAAAGAGTTCGTTTTAGTTGAACTGGGATTAAAAGAGTTCGTTTTAGTTGAACTGGGATTAAAAGAGTTCGTTTTAGTTGAACTGGGATTAAAAGAGTTCGTTTTACTTGAACTGGGATTAAAAGAGTTCGTTTTACTTGAACTGGAATTAAAAGAGTTCGTTTTAGTTGAACTGGGATTAAAAGAGTTCGTTTTAGTTGAACTGGGATTAAAAGAGTTCGTTTTAGTTGAACTGGGATTAAAAGAGTTCGTTTTAGTTTAACTGGGATTAAAAGAGTTCGTTTTAGTTGAACTGGGATTAAAAGAGTTCGTTTTAGTTGAACTGGGATTAAAAGAGTTCGTTTTACTTGAACTGGGATTAAAAGAGTTTGTTTTACTTGAACTGGGATTAAAAGAGTTCGTTTTAGTTGAATTGGGATTAAAAGAGTTCGTTTTACTTGAACTGGGATTAAAAGAGTTCGTTTTACTTGAACTGGGATTAAAAGAGTTCGTTTTAGTTGAACTGGGATTAAAAGAGTTCGTTTTAGTTGAACTGGGATTAAAAGAGTTCGTTTTAGTTGAACTGGGATTAAAAGAGTTCGTTTTAGTTGAACTGGGATTAAAAGAGTTCGTTTTAGTTGAACTGGGATTAAAAGAGTTCGTTTTACTTGAACTGGGATTAAAAGAGTTCGTTTTACTTGAACTGGGATTAAAAGAGTTCGTTTTACTTGAACTGGGATTAAAAGAGTTCGTTTTAGTTGAACTGGGATTAAAAGAGTTCGTTTTAGTTGAACTGGGATTAAAAGAGTTCGTTTTAGTTGAACTGGGATTAAAAGAGTTCGTTTTAGTTGAACTGGGATTAAAAGAGTTCGTTTTAGTTGAACTGGGATTAAAAGAGTTCGTTTTACTTGAACTGGGATTAAAAGAGTTCGTTTTACTTGAACTGGGATTAAAAGAGTTCGTTTTACTTGAACTGGAATTAAAAGAGTTCGTTTTAGTTGAACTGGGATTAAAAGAGTTCGTTTTAGTTGAACTGGGATTAAAAGAGTTCGTTTTACTTGAACTGGGATTAAAAGAGTTCGTTTTAGTTGAACTGGGATTAAAAGAGTTCGTTTTACTTGAACTGGGATTAAAAGAGTTCGTTTTAGTTGAACTGGGATTAAAAGAGTTTGTTTTAGTTGAACTGGGATTAAAAGAGTTCGTTTTACTTGAACTGGGATTAAAAGAGTTCGTTTTACTTGAACTGGGATTAAAAGAGTTCGTTTTAGTTGAACTGGGATTAAAAGAGTTCGTTTTAGTTGAACTGGGATTAAAAGAGTTCGTTTTAGTTGAACTGGGATTAAAAGAGTTCGTTTTAGTTGAACTGGGATTAAAAGAGTTCGTTTTAGTTGAACTGGGATTAAAAGAGTTCGTTTTACTTGAACTGGGATTAAAAGAGTTCGTTTTACTTGAACTGGGATTAAAAGAGTTCGTTTTACTTGAACTGGGATTAAAAGAGTTCGTTTTAGTTGAACTGGGATTAAAAGAGTTCGTTTTAGTTGAACTGGGATTAAAAGAGTTCGTTTTAGTTGAACTGGGATTAAAAGAGTTCGTTTTAGTTGAACTGGGATTAAAAGAGTTCGTTTTACTTGAACTGGGATTAAAAGAGTTCGTTTTACTTGAACTGGGATTAAAAGAGTTCGTTTTACTTGAACTGGGATTAAAAGAGTTCGTTTTACTTGAACTGGAATTAAAAGAGTTTGTTTTAGTTGAACTGGGATTAAAAGAGTTCGTTTTAGTTGAACTGGGATTAAAAGAGTTCGTTTTACTTGAACTGGGATTAAAAGAGTTCGTTTTAGTTGAACTGGGATTAAAAGAGTTTGTTTTACTTGAACTGGGATTAAAAGAGTTCGTTTTAGTTGAATTGGGATTAAAAGAGTTCGTTTTAGTTGAACTGGGATTAAAAGAGTTCGTTTTAGTTGAACTGGGATTAAAAGAGTTCGTTTTAGTTGAACTGGGATTAAAAGAGTTCGTTTTAGTTGAACTGGGATTAAAAGAGTTCGTTTTAGTTGAACTGGGATTAAAAGAGTTCGTTTTAGTTGAACTGGGATTAAAAGAGTTCGTTTTAGTTGAACTGGGATTAAAAGAGTTCGTTTTAGTTGAACTGGGATTAAAAGAGTTCGTTTTAGTTGAACTGGGATTAAAAGAGTTCGTTTTAGTTGAACTGGGATTAAAAGAGTTCGTTTTAGTTGAACTGGGATTAAAAGAGTTCGTTTTAGTTGAACTGGGATTAAAAGAGTTCGTTTTAGTTGAACTGGGATTAAAAGAGTTCGTTTTAGTTGAACTGGGATTAAAAGAGTTCGTTTTACTTGAACTGGGATTAAAAGAGTTCGTTTTACTTGAACTGGGATTAAAAGAGTTGGTTTTAGTTGAACTGGGATTAAAAGAGTTCGTTTTAGTTGAACTGGGATTAAAAGAGTTTGTTTTAGTTGAACTGGGATTAAAAGAGTTCGTTTTAGTTGAACTGGGATTAAAAGAGTTTGTTTTACTTGAACTGGGATTAAAAGAGTTCGTTTTACTTGAACTGGGATTAAAAGAGTTCGTTTTAGTTGAACTGGGATTAAAAGAGTTCGTTTTAGTTGAACTGGGATTAAAAGAGTTCGTTTTAGTTGAACTGGGATTAAAAGAGTTCGTTTTAGTTGAACTGGGATTAAAAGAGTTCGTTTTAGTTGAACTGGGATTAAAAGAGTTCGTTTTAGTTGAACTGGGATTAAAAGAGTTCGTTTTAGTTGAACTGGGATTAAAAGAGTTCGTTTTAGTTGAACTGGGATTAAAAGAGTTCGTTTTAGTTGAACTGGGATTAAAAGAGTTCGTTTTAGTTGAACTGGGATTAAAAGAGTTCGTTTTAGTTGAACTGGGATTAAAAGAGTTCGTTTTAGTTGAACTGGGATTAAAAGAGTTCGTTTTAGTTGAACTGGGATTAAAAGAGTTCGTTTTAGTTGAACTGGGATTAAAAGAGTTCGTTTTAGTTGAACTGGGATTAAAAGAGTTCGTTTTAGTTGAACTGGGATTAAAAGAGTTCGTTTTAGTTGAACTGGGATTAAAAGAGTTCGTTTTAGTTGAACTGGGATTAAAAGAGTTCGTTTTAGTTGAACTGGGATTAAAAGAGTTCGTTTTAGTTGAACTGGGATTAAAAGAGTTCGTTTTAGTTGAACTGGGATTAAAAGAGTTCGTTTTAGTTGAACTGGGATTAAAAGAGTTCGTTTTAGTTGAACTGGGATTAAAAGAGTTCGTTTTAGTTGAACTGGGATTAAAAGAGTTCGTTTTAGTTGAACTGGGATTAAAAGAGTTCGTTTTACTTGAACTGGGATTAAAAGAGTTCGTTTTACTTGAACTGGGATTAAAAGAGTTCGTTTTACTTGAACTGGGATTAAAAGAGTTCGTTTTAGTTGAACTGGGATTAAAAGAGTTCGTTTTACTTGAACTGGGATTAAAAGAGTTCGTTTTACTTGAACTGGGATTAAAAGAGTTCGTTTTACTTGAACTGGGATTAAAAGAGTTTGTTTTAGTTGAACTGGGATTAAAAGAGTTCGTTTTAGTTGAATTGGGATTAAAAGAGTTCGTTTTAGTTGAACTGGGATTAAAAGAGTTCGTTTTAGTTGAACTGGGATTAAAAGAGTTTTTTTTAGTTGAACTGGGATTAAAAGAGTTCGTTTTACTTGAACTGGGATTAAAAGAGTTTGTTTTAGTTGAACTGGGATTAAAAGAGTTTGTTTTAGTTGAACTGGGATTAAAAGAGTTCGTTTTAGTTGAACTGGGATTAAAAGAGTTCGTTTTAGTTGAACTGGGATTAAAAGAGTTCGTTTTAGTTGAACTGGGATTAAAAGAGTTCGTTTTACTTGAACTGGGATTAAAAGAGTTCGTTTTAGTTGAACTGGGATTAAAAGAGTTTGTTTTAGTTGAACTGGGATTAAAAGAGTTCGTTTTAGTTGAATTGGGATTAAAAGAGTTCGTTTTAGTTGAACTGGGATTAAAAGAGTTCGTTTTAGTTGAACTGGGATTAAGAGTTTGTTTTAGTTGAACTGGGATTAAAAGAGTTTGTTTTAGTTGAACTGGGATTAAAAGAGTTTGTTTTAGTTGAACTGGGATTAAAAGAGTTTGTTTTAGTTGAACTGGGATTAAAAGAGTTTGTTTTAGTTGAACTGGGATTAAAAGAGTTCGTTTTAGTTGAACTGGGATAGGAAGCAAACCATACGGTGCTCATAAAGAACAGATAGAGAGGAATTGATGTTCAATTAATTAAAATAAATATATAATTTCAGTTTAAACAGCAATCCAAAAAAAACCTGATGATCCAAATAGTTTGAAATAAATCAGAATATAATCAAATAGACAGAAACATAAAAATCACCACCAAATTGTAAAACAATATAATAATTAAAAAGTAAAAAGGTCACTTGAGCGAGTTCTTAATTTGTCTTTACATTTGATGAGGATCTGAAATAGATTAGAATAAAAGAGGAATATACACACAAAGGGATGTAATGTGAGACAACCTAATAATGAACATGAAGGTGTGTTCGTGAGCTCACCTGAGGCGTTCACAGCGCTGGCAGCTGGAAGACAAAACAGGATTCATTTATTTGAACATGGACAACTTCCTGTCAACACACCGGACGAGAAGTTCATTATTTTGCATGTCACGATTACATGTAAAGTCAAAAACACCAGAGGTGGGAAGTAACCAAGTACCTTTACATTTAACTTAGTACTGTACTTAAAGGTGGGGTACGTCATTTTGGAGAAACCAGCTCGAGTGGCTAGAATTTGAAAATACACAACCGAAAAAAATCTGCCCCTTCCTCACAGAGCCCCTCCTCCAACACACAGGAACGCCACATGACCAATGAGGCACGAGATCAGTTTGTGCACAGATGGAAGGCTGACAGGCAGGTAGGCCATCCAGTTACTTTAGCCGGCTCAGATGATTGGTCGTGCTTTTTACAGTACTACGGCTTCAAAGCACTTCAGATATTCATTGCTATCGGGATGTGAAGCATTCCATGGAATATAACAAGTGTTTCTGAAGTGAATTACATACCCCACCTTTAAGTACAATTTAGAGGTACTTGTACTTTACTTGAGTATTTCCATGTTATGTTACTGTGTACTTCTACTCCTCTACAGTTCAGAGGTACATGGTGTACTTTTCCTCCACTACATGTATTTAATCCCTTTAGTTACTTCACAGATCTGGATGAATGATGTGAAATATAATCAAGTGTTGAATCAGACTTTAGTTCCACCTGGAGTAAATCCACCAGCTACCCTGCAGTCTACAAAGCCATTCAGACTAGCTGCACCTTCACCAGCTACCCTGCAGTCTACAAAGCCATTCAGACTAGCTGCACCTTCACCAGCTACCCTGCAGTCTACAAAGCCATTCAGACTAGCTGCACCTTCACCAGCTACCCTGCAGTCTACAAAGTCCTTCAGACTAGCTGCACCTTCACCAGCTTTGAGAACACTTTCATGATCAATCATTATAAAACATATCATATATATTATTCTGAAATGGACCAATCTGCACAACGACTACTTTCACTGTCTTTCACTATATTTTGATGAGAATACTTTTCTACTTTCACTTGAGGAACATTTTGAATGCAGGACTTTTACTGTAACAGAGTATTCCTACACTCTGGTACTTCTACTTTTACTCAAGTACAAGATCTGAGTACTTCTACTTTGACTCAAGGACAAGATCTGAGTACTTCTACTTTTACTCAAGTACAAGATCTGAGTACTTCTACTTTTACTTAAGTACAAGATCTGAGTACTTCTACTTTTACTCAAATACAAGATCTGAGTACTTCTACTTTGACTCAAGTACACGATCTGAGTACTTCTACTTTTACTCAAGTACAAGATCTGAGTACTTCTACTTTTACTTAAGTACAAGATCTGAGTACTTCTACTTTTACTCAAATACAAGATCTGAGTACTTCTACTTTTACTCAAGTACACGATCTGAGTACTTCTACTTTGACTCAATAACAAGATCTGAGGACTTCTACTTTGACTCAAGAACAAGACCTGAGTACTTCTACTTTCACTCAAGTACAAGATCTGAGTACTTCTACTTTTACTCAAGTACAAGATCTGAGTACTTCTACTTTTACTCAAATACAAGATCTGAGTACTTCTACTTTTACTCAAGTACACGATCTGAGTACTTCTACTTTTACTCAAGAACAAGATCAGAGTACTTCTGCTTTTACTCAAGTACAAGACCTGAGTACTTCTACTTTTACTGAACTACAAGATCAGAGTACTTCTGCTTTTACTCAAGTACAAGACCTGAGTACTTCTATTTTTACTGAACTACAAGATCTGAATACTTCTACTTTTACTCAAGTACAAGATCCGAGTACTTTTACTCAAGTACAAGATCTGAGTACTTCTAGTTTTACTCAAGTACAAGATCTGAGTACTTCTAGTTTTACTCAAGAACAAGATCTGAGTACTTCTACTTTTACTCAAGTACAATATCTGAGTACTTCTACTTTTACTCAAGTACAAGACCTGAGTACTTCTACTTTTACTCAAGTACAAGATCCGAGTACTTTTACTTTAACTCAAGATCTGAGTACTTCTACTTTTACTCAAGTACAAGACCTGAGTACTTCTACTTTTACTCAAGTACAAGATCCGAGTACTTTTACTTTAACTCAAGATCTGAGTACTTCTACTTTTACTCAAGTACAAGATCTGAGTACTTCTACTTTAACTCAAGTACAAGATCTGAGTACTTCTACTTTTACTCAAGTACCAGCCCCGAGTACTTCTACTCACCCTGGAGGTTCTGCTGGTCCTGGTACAGCCGGACCACCCGCTCCATCAGCTCCCACTTCTCACAGCATCCTTTGTAGTTCACGAAGTTTCTGGCGAGGATTTCCTTCAGCTGCCGGACGCTGAGCGCCTCGATGTCGTCCACGCTGCTCAGGTCTGAGAGCGACGCCCGGCGGCCGGACACAGGCGCCTCCTCCGGGTCCCACGCCTGAAAAACATTTGTAAATGTGTTCTTTAGACTTTGTTTTGTATTTCTATAATATGTTTTAGTATTCCAGCTTCAACCTGGAAATGACTTTTCCACACCTAGTTCTATGGAGATACTGCTATATTTTTTATTATTTTCTAATGTTATTATAGTTTTCTTCAAAAAATACTAATCACTAGTCGACTAACGTCTTAATCGAGCAATTTTTCATTAGTCGATTATTAGAATTTTTTTAATTAAAAGCTCCATCCGCGCTGCATGTGACCCTCAGACTGCACTCAGAGCGGAGCCTGGGCATCCAGTTCATTTGGGCTGCGTTCCAATAGTCCATCTAGCTCAGGAACCTTCCTAACCAAGTGAAATGACCCGGAAGTCCCTCAGTGGCAGTCATGATAAGTGCCGTTCCAATTATCCAAAGGAAAGGAGGTTTCAAGCTTCCTTTATAGCCTCCTTTAGCTTAGGAACCACTGGACCTCCCTCACCGAGAGGAGAGGAGAAAATGCTGCCCCACAATGCATTGCAGCCGCAGCATGCGTCACACAACAGTCGGCCGTTCACGGAAACAACCGATTATGACGGAGAAATGATATCATGAAAGTTACGGTGCTTATTAAGCTTTTTAAAACGTATGTGGGAAGTTTCCAAAGTGCTTTGTTCTGAACGTTCATCAGTATTATAATCAAAGAGAGAAATATGAACGTTAGTTTTTACTGAAATGATCAAATAAAGTCAACATCTCACAGTCTTTACTGAGCTGTGTGGAGTTTGTTCAACTTTTAAAAGATGTTTGAATGGTGATATACACAGTGATAGATGTTAAGGACTAACGTTTATAATAAATACATCTGTATTGATTGATCTTTTCATCAATCATACGTATTGGGATCATTTGTATTAATGTGGACCGGAGGGAGAGGGTGACGAGCAGAAGTTTCACTTTCCTTTTTATTTCAATCCCAACTTTGGTCCTGAAGAATCTGTTTCTCTGTTGTCCACGTTCATAAAGCCTAAAGCAACAGCATCAGAGCACAGAGTCTCTAGATGAGTTTACAGTAGTCCCTCCTTCTTATTGAACATCCATGTTTGTAGTCCGCTGTATAGAAAACTGTAGTTTCCATAGTTTCCCCACAGCAGCAGACGCACATTCAGAACGTCCGCTGGCGCATCATAAACACGTGGGATAGTGAAAGTGCAGTCGATTCTCTAAAGTACTGCAGTCTCTTCTCCTAAGTCCTTCTGAATTCTCCTATCCACTATCCCTTAACCCCGTGACCTTTCACTCAGAGGTCAAGGAATAGGAGATAAGGTTAGAACTTAGGAGCTGATTTTTGGATTATCGGAACGCAACCTTGGTCTGGCAGGAAATCTAAAGTGTGGATCTTTCTGAGCAAGTAAAGGACGAGTCCCACAAGGCGACATGCAGACTCCGTGTCCTCCATCACAGCTTCCTGACTGCGGCTTCACAACAACACGGAGATGAATTATGCCCAACGTGTGATCCTCTCTCAGACTCAGAGGAAAACACAGAGTCAGGCAGCAACCTAGCTCTGTATCAACATATAGAGACCTATTGTAACGCACTGGGTATAATGTTGATGTTTTCATGTGTTTTTTTGTTCAGAGTTTGTTTACATTTGACAGAATGTCAGCGAGCGTGTCACTGTTTGATCGACAGTTCTCGTGACTTGTGGTGAGTGAGAGAGTGTCGTCTGATTGGTTGGGTGTCGAAGAGGGAGGTTCCTAGAGAGAGAGCCAGGGAATGCTACTGGAGAGCTGACTGAGTTTGTGGGTGAGAGTGACGATTTAACAGAGTTATTTCATTGTGTTGGCGTGGTTACGGCCAACAGTAACCTGTGATCGTTATTAATAATCTCCCGGATAAAAGACATACGAAGCCTTCCTGTGTTCCTATAGCGAGACGCTACAATATAATCATGGGGGGAACCTTCCTTTTTCAGAAGGTTCGGTTTGCGTTCACAGGCAAAATTCAAAAAGGACAGTAAACTTCTCATGTGCTTGGTCAGACATTAAGAGGGGGGTAAAAACGCAAATCCCGGTAATTTCGAACGGGGCCTCCGCCATGGAGCATCGGCAGGTTATTTTCATGCTGCTGTTAATCTGGAGATCAACAGACTCTAGCAACTGCGCGTATGATTATACAATCAGACAACGTGCGATAACAAACATAACCCATATGAGAGACGTTCTGCAGTCAGGAGGGCGTTACACCGACGACAGCTGGCTCTGACTTTTATGTATAGTTGACGGAGCATTTTTACTTTACACGTAGTAACGGCAGTTCTGTTTAAAGTGTAATTTGGCTTGGCTTCCTATTTTGTATGGACATGCTTTTATTTTGAAGGAGAGTTAGCACTGTTGACAGGAAGTTGTTGTTGCTATGGAAACAACGTGACGGAGAAAAGGAGCGGAGATTAACGGAGAAAAGTAATATCTACATATAAAGACGGAGAAGTAAAGGATCACGTTTATGGTTAAGTGTTAGCACCCCCCGAAGAGGCACAAGCTCTTACGTTGATATTGGAGATTTCAATAAATTCAATTGGAGAAAAAAAATGAATATACGAATAACAAAATTGAAAACCGAATAGTAGGCCAACTTCCGGATATTCGGGTACAGCCCTAGTGTGCACCGTGACATCAAGTAAAATTCCTCGTACGTGTCAACCAGCTGGTGATAAACCTGATTCTGAAAGTATCCTGACATGTTCCAGGTGTAGAAGTGGAACTGGTTACCTGGTCTTCTTCATGAACCTCGGGCTCTGCGGCGGGGCCTGTGGGAGGGGGCGGGGCTTGCAGCTCTGGAGCGGGGGGGTCAGGCGTCGGGGCGGGGGGGTCTGGAGGCGAGGCGGCGACATCAGGGGGGTCAGAGGTCACCGACGGGGGGTCAGAGGTCATGGTGTCGGGGGGGGAAGATGGTGAAGGCTGCCGGCCGAGGACGAGCTCCACAAGCTCCTCCTACAGGAAACAGGAAGCAGGAGGCAGGAAACAGGAAGCAGGGTTAGACTGGTGGGGGACATGATTTGATGATGTATTTTGAGTGTGGGACAGGAAGTGACCTTCTCTCTGCACAGGTGCGTGGAAACCTCGTGCAGGTGCAGATAATCCCGCAGCTCCTTCACCTTCATCTTCATTAGCTCCGCCCTCTCCAGCAGGTTGCCGTAGAAACGCTGACAGGTGTGACAGAGGCGTGGGCGGGGCTCCAGGTGGGTGGAGCATTGGTTGCAGAAGTCTTTCTTACAGTCCACACACACATGCTGAGAGACAGGTAACATGAGAGATAAGAAATTACTTTATTGATCTCAATTTGGGACATTTTTGTGAAGACAGGTAACACCTCGAGATGTTCACATTTTCTCCTGTTTGTAATCCAACTGTTACTCAAAATATTCTGCCTTTTTTACAAAAATTTCAACTTTTACTAAAAATATTCTGACTTAACGAATATTCAAAGTTTATTATGATTATTCCACTTTGTTTTTTTGGTCAAATATTCCGACTTTTTTATGGATATTCCGCTTTTCCCCCCAAAAGAAAATCTAAAAATTATGACTGACTTTTTACTGACATTTCTTGGGGGGAATGATGTCTTCACTCTCTTAAGACGTTCTAGTTTTTATATCGTAATATTCCAACATTATTCTCTAAATATCAATAATTATTTTCAATGCTCAGGATTTATTATCTCAATATTTGAACTTCTTATTTTCAAATATTTCAACTTTCTTTATGAAAGAGTTGAGACTTTTTTTTCTAAAATAAACAGAATAAGTCCATAAAGATGTCGGTCCTCTCACCTTCTCGGCAGGTGTGTTGAGTTCCCCCCCGCAGGCCTTACAGGTGAGTTCAGGTG
>CM053252.1:1960688-1965688 GCA_028583405.1 Pogonophryne albipinna
GTGTTGCTTAAATGTATATTAAAATCTGAGAAATGAATCGACTGATTTGCAGCCGCCATAATAATTATAAACTGAATTTAGTTTAAGCAGCTTCCCGTTTTTTCCCAAGATACAGTAACATCATGAAATGTGTGTGTGTGTCATTGATTATAAGGAATCAGCCTGTTCGATCAGTGACGTAAGCAGGAGGCCTGGACAATGTGTGTGGGCACACACACACACACACACACACACACACACACACACACACACACACACACACACACACACACACACACACACACACACACACACACACACACACACACACACACACACACACACACACACACACACACACACACACACACACACACACACACACACACACACACACACACACACACACACACACACACACACACACACACACACACACACACACACACACACACACACACACACACACACACACACACACACACACACACACACACACACCTGTCCGCAGCAGCAATCCAATCTCAGCACAGCGAGAGGCGCGTTGGTATACGTGTATGTGCGAGTACTGTGTGTGCGTGTGTTCGCACGTGTGTGTGTGTGCGTGCGTGCGTGCGTGCGTGTGCGTGTACTCACCGTGTTCCGTAGGTCCTGCAGCGCTACGCTCATCCTGGAGCTCCGTGTCCGAAAACAGAGCGCTACCGTCGGCCACTCCGCCGACCCATCCTCCGTCTGTCTGTCTGTCTGTCTGTCTGTCTCTCTGTTTATCTATCTCTGTTTATCTGTCTGTCTGTCTGCCCGTCTCTCCTTCTCCTTCTTCTTCTTCTTCTTCTCCTCCTCCTCCTTTTGTCTGTGTGCAGCAGCAGGAGGTTTTTCTGTTCTCTACTCACTAACTCCGCCCCACATCCAACCAGCCTCTTTCTCACAAACAAACACACCCCGAGACACAGCGGGCTGACGTCATCCTACGTCACCTCTATCCATCTATCTATCTATATATCTATCTCTCTCTCTCTCTATCTATCTATCTATCCATATATCTATCTATCTATATATCTATCTATCTATCCATCTATCTATCTATCTATCTATCTCTCTCTCTCTCTCTCTCTCTCTCTCTCTCTCTCTCTCTCTCTCTCTATCTATCTATCTATCCATCTATCTATCTATCCATCTATCTATCTATCTATCTATCTATCTATCTATCTATCTATCTATCTCTCTCTCTCTCTCTCTCTCTCTCTCTCTCTCTCTATCTATCTATCTATCCATCTATCTATCTATCCATCTATCTATCTATCTATCTATCTATCTCTCTCTCTCTCTCTCTCTCTCTCTCTCTCCCTCTCTCTCTCTCAATTCAATATGCTTTATTGGCATGAATGTCAGGTGAACAATATTGCCAAAGCGTCAAGGATATATGATAAGAAAAAAAAAATACAAAAACAATTCATTCATTAAACAATTTACAACAATATATTACAAAACCTCAAGAATCAAATGTAAAAAGAAAGAAAGGAAGAAAATAAAGACACATGAAGTAGAGGAGCAATCAGAGTGAGCTGAGGGGAACAGCTGTTATGTGTTGTTGTTGTCTCTTAGGCTGTGACATGCACTCACATATTTCGCTGCTTCTTTGCTGCTGGCACTATTTTCTCCAAGTACATGTTGCATTTTATTCTGGTCTGACAGTGATTCAAAATCTTGGAGTTTACATGTTATCTTTGTAAAGAACTTTGTTCTAATGTCTTGGTATGTTTGACAGTGCAGCAGGAAGTGTTGTTCTGTCTCCACCTGTCTCTGAGGACAGAGCTGACACAGCCTCTCTTCTCTAGGCAGCCAGGTCTGCCTGTGTCGGCCAGTCTCTACGGCCAGGCTGTGGTCACTGAGTCTGTACATTGTTAATGTCTTCCTCAGTTTGGGATCAGTAACGGCGCTCAGATAGTTTGCCACCGTGTACTGCCTGTTTAGAGCCAAATAGCATTGAAGTTTGTTTTGGGTTTTCGTGGTACATGTCCAATAGTTGATGTAATTTTCTTTTTCTTTAGCTATGATTTGGTTGGGCCAGATTGTGTGAGGGCTGTCCTGAGGCCTTGTCCTGTTAGAGGAGGTGAGCCTCAGGACCAGCTGGTTGAGGGGACTCCTCTCAATGGAGGGCTTTGTAATGGTAGGAGTTGGGATCACTGGTTTTTAGGTGGTTGTAGAATTTGACTGCTCTTTTTTGTATCCTAATTAAAAGGGGGAATTGGCCTAGCTCAGCTCGGCATCCATTGTTGGGGGTGTTCCTGTGGACTCTCAGGATGCTCTTGCATATCTCCGCATGTAGGGTTTCTATTGGGTGTTTGTCCCATTTATCAAAGTCTTGATTTCCAAGAGGACCCCACACTTCGCTACCATACAGTATGATTGGTTCTATTATTGAATTGAATATTTTGAGCCAGATTCTAACAGGTATATCTATATTTGAAGACTTGTTGATAGCATAGAAAGCCTTTCTTCCTTTGTCTCTGAGATCATTAATGGCCAGATTGAAATTTCCTGTCGAAGTAATTTTGAGTCCCAAATATGTGTAGCTGTGTGTGTGTTCTATGTCGGTGGAGCCCAGTAAGAACCGGTGTGGGTTTCCCTGACCCCTGGGTCGTTTCTGGAAGACCATAATCCTGGTCTTTTCCAGATGAACTGTCAGGGCCCAGGTCTGACAGAAGGGTTCCAGATGAACTGTCAGGGCCCAGGTCTGACAGAAGGGTTCCAGATTAACTGTCAGGGCCCAGGTCTGACAGAAGGGTTCCAGATGAACTGTCAGGGCCCAGGTCTGACAGAAGCTTTGCAGATGATCCATTTGCTGTTGTAATGCCTCCTTAGATGGAGCTAGCAATATTAGATCATCTGCAAACAGGAGGCATTTCATTTGTGTGTCAGAGAGGGTGAGTCCAGGGATATCGGATTGTTCTAATGATTTTGCAAATTGATCAATATAAATGTTAAATAGGGTGGGGCTGAGACTGCAGCCCTGTTTCACCCCTCTACTTTGGGGGAAGAAATCTGTTTCCATATTGCCCATTTTCACCGCACATTTATTATTGGTATACATTGCTTTAATGATATCATATGTTTTCCCCCCTACACCATTTTCAATCAACTTCAGGAACAGACCGTTATGCCAAATTGAGTCGAATGCTTTTTTGAAATCTACAAAACAAGAGAAAATCTTCTTATTTTGGTGAACATGTTTATTAATGAGGGTGTGGAGGGTATATATATGGTCTGTAGTCCGATGTTGTGGTGTAAATCCAATCTGACTCTTGCTCAGGACATTATGTTCACTGAGGAAGTCTTGCAGTCGGCTGTTTAGGATGCTGCAGAATAACTTCCCCAGGTTGCTGCTGACACATATGCCTCGGTAATTGTTTGGGTCAAATTTATTTCCATTTTTAAATATTGGTGTGATGATTCCTTTGCTCCAGATGTCAGGGAAATGTCCAATGCCCAGAACGAGATTGAATAGTTTCAACATGGCAGTGTTGAACTTATGGCTGCTAAATTTCAGCATTTCATTTAAAATGCCATCAGGACCGCTGGCCTTCCTTTGTTGGAGGGCCTGGAGTTTAGCCAGGAGCTCTTCCTCAGTAATGCTATAGTCTAAAGGGTTCTGGTTGTCTTTAACGACTGATTCTAGAATGTGTAGTTTGTTGAGGAGATCATTTTGGGCCGAATTCAGTGTAACGGTATTATACAGGTTTTCAAAGTGTGTTTTCCAAATGTCCCCATTTTGAATAGCCAGTTCTTCCTTGTGTGGTTTGCTGAAAGAGTGCCATTTCTTCCAGAAATGATCTGAGTCAATGGACTCTTCAATGATTTCAAGTTGGTGCTGCACATGTTGCTCCCTTTTAGTTCTGAGTGTTCTTCTGTATACTTTCAGTGTTTCCCAATATTGGAGGCGGAGCTCAGGATTGTCAGGTTGTCTGTGTTTTTGATTTGATAAACTTCTGAGGGTTTTTCTCAGATGTCTGCAGTCTGTATCAAACCACTTTTCATTGGTTGACTTTTTTGATTTATGATATTGTGGTTTTTTCAGATCGGATAAATCTGCCACATTGTCAAAGATGCTGTTAATATCCCACACAGCCTGATTCAGGCCATCATTACTGTGGGGATACGGGGTGGGCTGTTAATGTCCCACACAGCCTGATTCAGGCCATCATTACTGTGGGGATACGGGGTGGGCTGTTAATGTCCCACACAGCCTGATTCAGGCCATCGTTACTGTGGGGATACGGGGTGGGCTGTTAATGTCCCACACAGCCTGATTCAGGCCATCATTACTGTGGGGATACGGGGTGGGCTGTTAATGTCCCACACAGCCTGATTCAGGCCATCATTACTGTGGGGATACGGGGTGGGCTGTTAATGTCCCACACAGCCTGATTCAGGCCATCATTACTGTGGGGATACGGGGTGGATAGAAAAGGGTCTAATTGGGATTGAATTGTTTGATGTCTGATTGCTTTCTGATACTCGTCCTTGCTATTGTTTGTCCATCTATAAGGTTGTTTGGTATAGTTCAGTTTACTGGGTTCTGCTGCGTGAGGGTCTGTTACTGTCTTCTTAATGTAGAGTGTAATTTTACTATGATCAGATAAGGGTGTTAGGGGGCTGACTGTGAATGCCCTCAGACAGAAGGGGTTGAGGTCTGTGATGCTATAATCTACTGAGCTATTGCCAAGAGGAGAGCTGTGTGTGTAGTGACCAAAGGAGTCCCCTCGAAGCCGACCGTTAACAATGTGCAGGCCCTGCGTTCGGCACAGCTGCAGTAGTTGCTGCCCGCTTTTGTTGACAGTTTTGTCAAAGTTGTTCCTGTGGGGATGTGAAGGGAGGGGAATGCTGATTTGGCCAGGTATATGTTTGTCTCCCTGTGGGCTAATAGAATCTGGTTCTATACCTGTCCTGGCATTAAGGTCCCCACAGATCAGTACACTTCCCTGGGCCTGGTATTGATTGATCTCATCTTCAAGAATGGAGAA
>CM053252.1:2003188-2040688 GCA_028583405.1 Pogonophryne albipinna
TTAAATTGTGTGCAATGCTTTTGTGTTTTTCCCCTTCGATTCGGAGAAACAAATATTTTTTCGGAGTTTAGGATGGCTGAACTACTACACTACCCAGAATCCTCAGCTATCGTTCTGCTTTGCTCGACAAACCCCGTGATTAGTCCTCAAGCTCTGTGATTGGTTGACCTCAAACTGCATTCCATATGAAAAAAAACGTTTCGTAAAAGATAAAATCATACAGCAGTGCTTTGAAAGTCATCACATGAATGCATTGTAATAAATGGTTTGGCTGCATTAAATATTACACATCTGTCGTAGTTCTTTATTTATCTACAGAGATCGGGCTCAGAATAGACCGGAAACTATTCTTTTACCGTTCTGTTTTAATTTCACAATAAAGTTAATAGTAATATTTTGTAGAACTAGACCGCTGGGTCATGTTAAGACCATCTTCTCTGTGTTGCTGTGGGTTTTTCCATCGCTTTTGTGTTACGAATATCAAAGCAATATATGTGTGGTCGTCTGTGGATAACAAAATATATCCGTCGTAAACTAAACCAGAAACAGCAGTATATTTTATTTAGTTAACACTGTAAACTTGACCGTTTTTTAACCCGCACCACCTACTGGTTAAAGCACGTTATTACACGTTTAGAGTAATTGCAATGCAGGAAGATTGTGTTGCTTTTTAATGACTGTTTTAAAATGCCTTTTTCTTAATGTCTTTCATTTTTATAAAGCACTTTAAATTGCCTTGTGTTGAAAAGTGCTATATAAATAAACTTGCCTTTGTTTAAGCACCGGATTGGCAAAACAGCAGAGTAAACCAGTCTGCCTTGATCTATGAATTCATGTCCGGGACTCTCACGGTATCTGCTGCCCGCAGCTGTTTGAAGGAAAGCCTCCTTCACTTCATGAAATGGCTGCAGCATCAGGAGGCAGCAGGACGTATACTCCGCCTCTGAGAAGTGCAGCACCAGCGCGCCGAGAGCTGTGCCTTTTTACGCACCGCCTTCGCTGTGTTTACCTTCATCAGAACAGTGAGTGACTGCAGGCTGCTACGTGTTAACCACACACACCTCTACACACATCGAACTGCCCGATTACTCCCCATTTTATTAGTTTTATGAAGGAGATGTCCAGTCACCAAGGCGCATGATGTGTGTGTGTGTGTGTGTGTGTGTGTGTGTGTGTGTGTGTGTGTGTGTGTGTGTGTGTGTGTGTGCGTGTGCGTGTGCATGTGCGTGTGCTCTGCTCAGCTCTGTGTTTGTGTCTGACACCGGCATTTGTTTTCAAATGACCATGAACAGTAATTTACACACATCTGCTAACTCCATAGGTAGCCTATATGCGGGTGTTCCCAAAATAAATTAGTTTAATCTTAATCTCGATGTAGTGCTAAATGCTGTCGGACGTGCACCGGAACGAACGTCACTATCATAATATCTTCTGAAAACAAATGCCAGTGTCACACACACACACACACACACACACACACACACACACACACACACACACACACACACACACACACACACACACACACACACACACACACACACACACACACACACACACACACACACACCTCCTTCATAATGCGCCTTCACCTCGTTTTCCCATCACTGGATTATCCGTAAATCATACAAACAAAACCAAAACGTTGATTTATAAATCTGTTTTTCCGTTTTTCCGAAAAACCAAAAAACGACACCGATTCTTTCTTAAACGTTGTTAATATGTTTTGGATGCATTGTTCTATTATTTGTTCAGGCTGTTACATACAATTAGCCTCTGTTGCTACCTGCTGGTGAGTAAATATTAAAATCAGTTAAAATTGACAACCGGTCCGCGATTTTTTTTAATGTAGCCTATCTGCCGGTCCTTGGCACAATAAAGGTTGGGAACCCCTAATCTATCACATTCGCTAACCTGTCTGCCTTTAAATTCTTTAAACAGCTCTGGATGCCGGTCGGCGGGTGCTTAGCCAAGTCTGATGTGTTGGCTCCCTTGGTTTGCAGGGATCTAAAACATGTCTCACAGACAGGCCTCGTGGTGTCCGTAGGCTTGCCCTCACTGTCAGAGATATCGCTCAAATACTTCCACATTTCGCTTCTGGCGTCTTTTTTGTCAACAAGCCGAGGCGCAGCGGCAGTTGCACTCCCACTTGCAGCCATGCTTCTCGTTTTCTCACATGCTCTGGCTAGAGCGTGGCCGAGTGCACGAGAGAGGGGAGGGACTTAGAGCGTGCTTGAGAGGGGAGGGACTTAGAGCGTGCACGAGAGAGGGGAGGGACTTAGAGCGTGCTTGAGAGGGGAGGGACTGCAGGCACGGCTGCAGTGCAGGGAGTGGAAGCAGAGCGCTGAACACACACGGCTCTTATTAAAACGGCGCTTTCTCACCGGAGTACTTTTCCCCGTCATTCTTAAAGTACCGATACTAATGAAACAGAGGAATCGTACCGTTTTTAACGGCAGGGTATCGCGGTACCTTTCAAGTATCGGTACACCGTGCAACACTACATTGCAGTAGTCCAGATGGGAGGTGATGAAGGCGTGAATAAGGGTCTCTGTTACCGGGTCGGGAAGTGAGAGCCGAAGTCTTGATATATTTTTGAGGTGGAACAAGGCGGATTTTGTAATGGATGTGGGAGTTGAAAGAGAGGGTGGAGTCCAGAAATACACCTAGGTTGCGGGCTCAGGGGAGGAGTGGATGGTGCATCCACCAAAGAATGGGAGGAGATCTCCAACCTTCTAGAGTAGTGCTTTGGGGGCCACAACCATGAGCTCGGTGTTGTTGCTGTTGAGTTTTAGGAGGTTAATAGACATCCAAGTTTTAATGTCGCAGAGCCAATTGATTAATGAAAGAGGAGGGGGCTGAGTCGATGGGTGGGTGCTGATATAGAGTTGCATGTCGACGGCATAGGAATTCAAATTGAGACCATGTTGGCTGATTATTTGACCAAGGGGGAGCATGTAGAGGGTGAAGAGAAGAGGGCCAAGCACTGAGCCTTGCGGCATGCCTTGGTTGACTGGGGCTGAAGGGGAACTGGAGTTTCTGATGGTGACAAACTGTTACTTGTTGGAGAGGTATGAGTGGAATCAGGATAGAGCTGTACTAGTAAGGCTAAGGTGGTTGAACAAGATGGTATGGGAGATGGTGTCAAAAGCTGCAAAGATGTTTAGGAAGATGAGAATGCTGATATGGCCTGAATTGGCGGCAATGATTGACACGAAGGACTCACAGGAACTCAGATGCACGATTCGGTTGACTTCAAAAATATATTTTATTTATAAAAGACTTTTCAAAACAAAAGATCTCTAGGTTCAACTAGGATTCTCACAAGATCTCTAGGTTCAACTAGGTTGCTCAACATATCACTAGTGTTTACAGACATGGACTCGACGTGGAGACAAGACGAACTGACAAAAGACAAAAGGAGAGAAGGGCACACACACATTAGGTAATGGGGCACAGGTGGAAACAATCAGGAGCAGGAAACAACAATCAAGCTGACAGGTGACACACAAGGACAGGAAGTGTAGACACCTGAAACGAGAGGGTAGAGTCATTTACCAAAATAAAATGAAAGATCACAAGATATAAACACAAAACAATAAACGAGAAGGATTCTAACGCTGAAACCTTACAATGATGAGGTCTTTAGTGATTTCGATGAGGCTAGCCTCGTGCTGTGGCGGGGTCTGAAGCCAGATTGGAGAGGTTCATAGAGCTCATGGTTGGACATATGAAGATGAAATTGGGCGACAACTACTCTTTCCAGGATTTTGCTGAGGAAAGGAAGGTTGGAGATCGGCCGGTAGTTATGGAGGATGCTTTTTTGAGGATGGGTGTGACAGATGCGGTTTTGAAGCAGGAGTGGACGACGCCAGATTTTAGGGAGGAGTTCATAATGTTGACCATGGATGAGTACAGTACGGGTAGACAGGACTTTACCATGGCAGAGGGCATGGGGTCAAGGGTAGGCCTGTCGTGATAATCAATAAATTGACTTATCGTACGATAAATAAAAATGGACTCGATAACTTTTCTGAGCTCGATAAATTGCCGTTTATATGCGTGTTTGTTTACATAAGGATGTGACCAGCATTTTAGCCAGGAGCGCTGTGAGGGCCGGGGCTCACACACAGCTCATGACACAGCCAGGTCAGGACACTCTGCGTGCAGCATTAATAATATAGAGACAAGCAGGAGACAACGTGTGACTTACTCGAGGGGAATTTGAAGTTAAATAGAAGTGGTTGCAAAACCTAATACCACATCTCCGGTGTGGGAATATTTTGGATTTAAGCCAAATCAACGAGGCGAACCTACGGACTTGAATGAGCCCGGCGGGGTGTCGCATTTGTTTAAAAAAGGTAGCAACAAAAGCTAGCAATACGACCAACCTTAAACTGCACCTGAAACACAACCTACGCATTCCATGTTCCCAGCTGGGAGCAAACACGGCAGCTGGAGCTGGAGAGCCCCCACCTTCCCGACAATGCAAACATGTTGGTGTTCCTTGATTGAAATCTTTGAAATACAGATTTGGATATGGCCTGTTGAGGCATCTGCACTCTAAAAACGAATTCAGGCGACCTTTCACCTCCACTTAATTAAATGCATGGTTGCAAGATAAAAATGTGAGTTAATTGATTTAGATAAACATTTTAAGTTGCAAACATTAATTTATAAGTTGTGTTGACGTAATAATGTTGGTAATTACATCAACTTAATATTGTGTGTCATTTGAACTCTGATTTCTGCGTTAATTGACTTCAAACTAAATTCAAGTTGTAGAAAGTAATGCAATTGGCTTGATAACTTCATTGTTCTACACCTTGAGTTAAGGATTTCAAGTCCCCTCCCACTTAAGATGCCTGGACAAGTTCCCACAGTTAAGACAAATAGAAATATACAAAGGACATTTTAAGGTGAGTGTCATCTTTTGTCATTCAAATACAGTAGATAGCCTTGTAGTTGCACTGTATAGGCAAATTGCTGTGTCCCCATTTCACATGGTAATATGGCTAATGTGTTTATTTATTATTTGTGGGGCAATTTAAATTTGTGTTATTTATCTTTTTTCTCAAGATTTAAATGAAGCTCAGCGCAAATTCTTTCAGGAAGACTGGGTGTATATACATTCACTCTGCAGCTGCATATAATCAGCTCATCACAGGCGTTCTCTTTAACCTATTACATTCACCTCAATCTCCAGCAGCCAATCAGCGAGCTGCAGCCAAACTATAAAATGGTTCTCCTCTCTCCTGCAGTCAGCTGTGATTTCAGGTGTTCATGCACCTTATCATATGGCATGTGCAATACATGTTCAAACTAAATGAATTCTCTCCTGATTGAAACATCATGTATTGAAATAAACAACAGCAGTTCAAAATAAAAAGTTAATTGCCTCATATTTTTGTTGTGGAATCAATTAATGTATTTCTTTAAAGGCAAAAACATGAAAAAGCTAAGAAAAAATAAACTATTGAATACAATATATTTGGAGCAACTTAATTTATAAATGGTTGTCAACTTAAAAACGTGTGTTCACAATGATGGTAATTAAGTTCATACAACTTAAAATTACATTTAAATCATACGGTAAAACAAGTTGGAACAACTTAATCTTTGGAGTAATCAACTTAAAAACTTGTGTTTATGCTCCAATTATGAAGTAAGTGGTAATTAAAAACACCTCTGATTGTAGAGGAAAAGCCTTCTCCTCTAACTCAAATAACTTTGTTGCTTTAACACAATTTCATTAGAAGTTGTCATAACTCAATAACCATCGATGCAAACTGTTGCCTTGATTTTCTTTGTTGAGCCAAGGCATTTGCTTTTAGAGTGTGGGTCTTTGTATGGACAGTGGACTGTACACTTGACTGTTGTTTTAAGGAGGATTTTTTTTTTTGCTTGTGAGACAATGTGTGCTCATATTTATTTATTTATATATATATATATATATATATATATATATATAAATATATATATATATATATATTTATATTTATATGGTGTATTTTTTGCGAGTCTGATTCTGGGTCCCCTCCAGTACATGTGACACCGACAGTGACTTGTACTAGCTGCTGGTCGCATTACAAATAATAATAAAGACTTCTGATAAATCGGAACGATAAAGCACGTTATCCTACTCTAAAATAATAACATTCTGGCAACATAAAAAAATCTAACTTGCAGCTGAAAACGTTTTAAGAATAGTAGGGCATGATGTTCTAACAATGTTATCAAAAACATTTAAAAAAGGTTATTACCTAGCTTTTAAAGAACGTTTTTAGAGAACGTTATCCTACCTTTCAGAAGAACATTCTGGGAACCAAAATAAAATGTCCCGCCGAAAACATTCCTTGAACAACGAATGGTAACATTCTCGGAATTTTTTGAGAACCACAAATGTCTAGCTGGGAACTCAGACATGCCACCGCCAACATGCAATATCTGCTTACAGCTCATCATGAATTACCTGCTTGTTTGTTCTTTTCAAAAGGAAAATATGGTGACATCAGATTTTTTAAAAACATCCTTTTCAAACAAATGCAACAAGTTTGTTTTTTAAAGCGCTCTAGAAATAAATCTGACGTTGAACATGACCGTGTTAATATTTCGAATCACAGGAACGTTTTATAAAAAAAGAATAACCTCCTGAAAACAGCATCCGAATGTTGCTTTGAAAATGTTCTTCTTTGGTTATCATGTAACATTGAGGGAACGTTTTATAAAGAACATCTTTAATGTGTGTTGTGGAAATCTTAAGCTCAATACTCGGGAGTACAAGTCAGAGTGGTTAAACAAATAAATGGTGAAACAAACAGAGTTGTCTTTCTGGTTAATTTATTTGAAGCTTCAAACAACATAAAAAAATGCAACACAGAGACACAGGTCTCACAGAGTATGAATAATCTGAGAGAGTGTGCGCAGAGGGAATAAAATGGCAAAGCTTATATACAGAAATAAAGAGAGGAAAGTTCAGACATCTGTCTTCACAAGGTCTCATTGTTATTAGACCCCTGTCCTTGAGCTGTAGCTAGTGTTCTCAGAACCAGGGACGTTCTTGTTTAGACTTTGTGTGAGTCTCACCCTTCTCTAAACAATCAGCTGTGTGGCCTTGAAGAGAAGAAGACAGCACATCTCAGGAAATGATATAGGTAGACACAGAGAAGGTTATAAGAAGCATTTGGTTTAAGCATATACGTGGAAAATGAAATTTCCACTACATGTGTTACACAACCCAACAACCCAACAACATCCAAAACACATCCTTAGAATGTTGCAGGCAAAACGTTCCACCTTTGTTAACATATCACATTAAAGGAACATTTTATAAAACACTTTGTCATCTCAGGCCTCGAAACATCCTCTGAATGTTGCAGTTAAAACGTTATGTCTTAGTTAACCTTAAACCTTATAGGAACATTATTTGAAATAATAAACATCCTAAAAAGGTTATTTGAACATGAGATTAAAACGTTTCTTTAAAACCTTATTAGAAACTGTAGGTAACGTTAGCCAAGTTAAGTCAAGTTGTGAGAATGTTCCCCGCTAGCTGGGTAACTTATTAGATGGCTTAGTTGAATACTCGATTCTGATTGGTCAATTCAGAACACGTGACACGTTGTTAATCCAGTAGTACAGACCGCTGTCAAGGACCTATTGACCGTTGTTAAGGACGCTCACATCTGCAGAAAGAAGTCCGGTCGATTTAACTGCAAGTTTGCTTTTCAAACTGTTTGCTTGTCTTTAGTTTTCCGTTGTCTCCCGTCTGAGAGCAACATGAAGGATTTTAATATTAATTTTAATATATTTGGAGAGCACAGTAATTTGGATGAATGGTTAGTGGCTGATGAGTCTCCAGCGAAGTAAAGAAAAAGACAAGAGGGACAAGAAAACAGCGGAGAAGTATCGGGGCAGAGCGGTCCAGACATAGACATCAAACGGCAAAACATATTCAGTGTGCAGTTCCTTTGGCATCAGGGCAGGGATACAGTTGCAAGAAAAAGTGTGTGAACCCTTTGGATTCTCCACACATAGCGTTGTGTGTTCCTTCCAAACAACTCAGCTTTGGTTTCATCTGTCCACAGAATAGTTTGCCAGTAGTGCTGTGGAACATCCAGGTGCTCATTTGCAAACTTCAAACGTGCAGCAATGTTTGTTCTGGACAGCAGTGGCTTCCTCCGTGGTGTCCTCCCATGAACTCCATTCTTGTTCAGTGTTTTACGTATCGTAGATTCGTCAACAGAGATGTTAGCATGTGCCAGAGATTTCTTTAAGTCTCTAGCTGACACTCTAGGATTCTTCTTCACCTCATTGAGCATTCTGCGCTCTTGCAGTCATCTTTACAGGACGTCCTAGGGAGAGTAGCAACAGTGCTGACCTTTCTCCATGTATAGACAACTTGTCTTACCGTGGACTGATGAACATCAAGGCTTTCAGAGATACTTTTGTAACCCTTTCCAGCTTTATGCAAGTCAACAATTCTTAATCGTAGGTCTTCTGAGAGCTCTTTTGTGCGAGGCATGGTTCACATCTGGCAATGCTTCTTAAGAATAGAACATTCAAAACTGGTGTGTATTTTTTATAGGGCAGGGCAGCTTTAACCGACACCTCCAATCTCGTCTCATTGATTGGACTCCAGGTTGGCTGACTCCTGACTCCAATTAGCTCTTGAAGAAGTCTTTAGGGGTTCACATACTTGTTCCACCCTGCACTGTGAATGCATACTTTTTCTTGCAACTGTATCTAGATACTTCCCAAAGTCTGACATCATGAATTGTGCTACTTTTAAAGCAAGCAACGATGTTTTCAAATCTGTGATCAAAAAGCAAAGCGCTATCGAAGCAGTTCGATGCTTCGATGACTTGGTCATTACTGTTAATGACCAAGTCGGAGGGATCTTGCTGCCTGTTGGGTTCTGTAGTGAGGTGTGGCCCTGCCTAAGTGTGAGGGTGGCAGTCGAGCAATCCAATAGGGTGGGAGGATTATAGAAAAAAGAGGATATCAAGATTTGTGTCAGGTGTTATTTTCTCAATAATGTCCGCCTCGCTGCACATTATCCCGAATATAATAACTTTAGTTTTAACGATATTCATCTGATCAATGTTCATCACTCTGTTGCAGCTGCTGGAGGAGAACATCGTGACTTTTGTGAAGAACGAGCTGAAGAAGATCCAGAAGGCTCTGAGTTCAGATTACCCAGAAGGCTTAGAGAGCCAGAGGGAGGAAGAGGAGGTGTTGGACGGTGAGGATGAAGAGCAGAGGAGCAGCAGAGAGGCATTTCTGACCATCACCCTGCACTTCCTGAGGAGCATGAAGCAGGAGGAGCTGGCTGAGCGTCTGCAGAGCAGTAGGAGGGTTTAACACATTGAACGTGATGGAGAGGAGATGGAGGAACATGGAGACGTTTACATTTACAAACTCTGCTGTTAATATGCTGCACACGTCTGCGTCCTGGTCCTCTAGTCTGAGCTGGACCTGAGGAACAAGTCAAATGTTGAGGCTTTCTTATCATCCAGCATTAAACGTGGCAGCAACGTTATCCTGAAGTTCTTTGCTAATGTAATAACTTTGATCACATACAACACATATCACAGTATTGAGTATGTAAGTCGCTTTTGATAAAAGCGTCTAACAAGTAACATGTGATGTAATGTATTTAAACTTGTTTGTGGTCCAAAGAGAATAATACATAGGTTTGGTTGTGATGTTGGTCCATTCAATCCCATTGGTTAAAATGGTGACTGTAAAAAGCATTTTTATCTATTAGGCTATAGAAATGTTACTGCAGATCGGATGAAACCACCACAGAGCTGGTCATCACTATTTGGTTGAAGGTTTTCTGCTACAAAAGACGAAGATGATCCACATCATTCTCAAATGTGTTTGTTAGAGAAATCAACAAAGTTATTGTGTGTGTGTGTGTGTGTGTGTGTGTGTGTGTGTGTGTGTGTGTGTGTGTGTGTGTGTGTGTGTGTGTGTGTGTGTGTGTGTGTGTGTGTGTGTGTGTGTGTGTGTGTGTGTGTGTGTGTGTGTGTGTGTGTGTGTGTGTGTGTGTGTGTGTGTGTGTGTGTGTGTGTGTGTTCAGTCTGTCAGGCTGTCTGGTCTCAGAGGAAGGCTGTGTTTCTCTGGCTTCAGCTCTGAGCTCCAACCCCTCCTCCCATCTGAGAGAGCTGGACCTGAGCTACAATCATCCAGGAGACTCAGGAGAGAAGCTGCTGTCTGCTGGACGTGAGGGTCCACTCTGGAGACTGGAGACACTCAGGTACAGACAGACAGACAGACAGACAGGCAGACAGACAGAGGGACAGACAGACAGACAGACAGACAGACAGACAGACAGACAGACAGACAGACAGACGGACAGACAGACAGACAGACAGACAGACAGACAGACAGACAGACGGACGGACGGACGGACGGACGGACGGACGGACGGACGGACGGACGGACGGACGGACGGACGGACGGACAGACAGACAGACAGACAGACAGACAGACAGACAGACAGAGAGACAGAGAGACAGACAGACAGACAGACAGACAGACAGACAGACAGACAGACAGACAGACAGACAGACAGACAGACAGACAGACAGACAGACAGACAGACAGACAGACAGACAGACAGACAGACAGTCTAATGGTGGATTTGAGTGAAGGTGTATGAAGATGATCCTGACTGTGTTTCTTCCTGCAGGATGGACCATGGTGGACTGCAGTGGTTGAAACCTGGTCTGAGGAAGTGTGAGTGTGTTTTCAGTTTGATTCCTCAGAGCTGCTCAGGTTACACTGCACATGAGATCCACAACACAACAAAGTGAACACAGAACCAACAGAACCAACAGATACACTTCATTACAGAAAGCTCACTTCTTCTCCCTGTCATTCAAGACATGAATAAAAACTATGGAGCTAATTTCCTGCCAGAACTCCACAAACAAACTAAAGATGTTTTGCAAATGTCTTATAATCTACTAAGAAAAAAATTATTCTTAAATCAATAAAATACAAAAATATACAGATGCTGTCAGCATAATTCAAAAGAGAAAATTATTTAAAATTATGTAAATGGGATGTGACATTTTCAGTAGGTTACAAAGCTGGTCGACAGAAAGCTATCACATCCAATCATATCTAGCATATAAATCAGCATCTAGTTCCTTTCCAAAAACTGTAAAAATGTCCACCGTATTTGTATTAAGATATCAGACTTTCCCTGTAAAGCATAGGTTAATGTATCTAAGGCCAGACAATGAGAGATATGTAACATGTTGTTAATGTCTGGGGTCTCCAGGCTGGCAGGCTGTTCCTTCTCTGCTCAACCCCCCTCCGTCTAAATGGACTCAGTGGCGCCCCCTGCTGTGGAGAATAACTCAGGACATTTGTGAAAAAATCCTAAACACAACCACGGCGGAATATTTGTTGTTGTGTTTGTCCTCGTAGAAAATATCTTTTTGTGTACTGCTGAATTTGTCGCTGATTTATCAGAAAAATGTAATGTGTTTGTTTGATAGGTGAGTTTTTTATTTGCCATACTAAATGCATTAGTTTGTAGATGGTGTTTTGTATTTGCAAACCACACTGTGTTTGTTCGTGAATTATAAGGCATTTGTAAAACTTGTTTAGTTTGTTTGTGGAGGTATGGCAGGAAATGAGCTCCATAGGAACCTGCTCCTTTCACAAGAAACCCAGTCTGCTCTTCCTACAGTACACGTGTTAAGACCCCCAGAGATGTGAACTCACCAGGTGTCCACCTGCTGCATGCAAAGAAGAAGACTGGAAGTAACGTCTCTGAGCACCAGGAAAAGTGCTTTATAAATACCATGTATTTTATTATTAGTCTAAATGAAAACCACAAAGCAGATTCAGGCAGTTCCTCTACCTGTTCCAAGTACTGGACTACACATAAATATCATCTACACATGTTCCTGTGAAAGCTTCTTCACATGAGACTCTTTGGATAGTGACAGGAGATCAACAGCTGAGCGCTGATGCTGTTTCCCTTTCCTTATCTCTTATTTTACAATAATAAGTATTAGGTCTGAGATCATTGATGGATCACCTCCTGATGAAGATCAGGTTGTTAGACATCATTCTCAGTGAATACGAGACGTCAGTCTGAATGGTTTCCTGTCAGTCAGTAAAGTAGTTAATAAATGAACAGATGATAACCTGCAGCTGTTCTCTCCATCAGATGCCTGTGAACTGGAGCTGGACTCAAACACAGCTCACAGGAACCTCAAACTGTCTGAAGACAACAGGACGGTGACACGTGTGGAGGAGGAGGAGCCATATCCTGATCATCCAGAGAGGTTTGAGAAAGAGCCTCAGCTGATGTGTAGAGAAGCTCTGACTGGTCGCTGTTACTGGGAGGTCGAGAGGAGAGGAGAGGTTTCTATATCAGTGACTTACAGAGGAATCAGGAGGAGAGGAGAGAGAGAGGACTGTAGGTTTGGAAGGAATGATCAGTCCTGGAGTCTGAGATACTCTGTCTGGCACAATGGGGGAGAAGAACACGCACCTCCTCCTTCCTCCCCCCCCTCTGGTAGAGTAGCAGTGTATCTGGATCATCCTGCTGGCTCTCTCTCCTTCTACAGAGTCTCCTCTGACAGACTGATCCACCTCCACACCATCAGAACCACATTCACTGAACCTCCCTATGCTGGGTTTAGGTTCTCTTCTGATGGTTCCTCAGTGTCTCTGGTTCCTCTGCAGGTCTGAGAGTCTCTCCTCAGTGTCTCTGGTTCCTCTGCAGGTCTGAGAGTCTCTCCTCAGTGTCTCTGGTTCCTCTGCAGGTCTGAGAGTCTCTCCTCAGTGTCTCTGGTTCCTCTGCAGGTCTGAGAGTCTCTCCTCAGTGTCTCTGGTTCCTCTGCAGGTCTGAGAGTCTCTCCTCAGTGTCTCTGGGTCCTCTGCAGTCTGAGAGTCTCTCCTCAGTGTCTCTGGTTCCTCTGCAGGTTTTGAGAGTCTCTCCTCAGTGTCTCTGGTTCCTCTGCAGGTCTGAGAGTCTCTCCTCAGTGTCTCTGGGTCCTCTGCAGGTCTGAGAGTCTCTCCTCAGTGTCTCTGGTTCCTCTGCAGGTCTGAGAGTCTCTCCTCAGTGTCTCTGGTTCCTCTGCAGGTCTGAGAGTCTCTCCTCAGTGTCTCTGGTTCCTCTGCAGGTCTGAGAGTCTCTCCTCAGTGTCTCTGGTTCCTCTGCAGGTCTGAGAGTCTCTCCTCAGTGTCTCTGGGTCCTCTGCAGGTCTGAGAGTCTCTCCTGACGACACAAACTGACTGCAGATCAGCTGCAGAAATCAGTTCAGTGTGTTCACCGTCACACACACATCTGTCTCACACACACATCTGTCTCACACACACTCTGCACTGGGAAGCAGATCTGTCTCAAACTCAGACACAAAACACTCATCTGGTTTCTTCTCTGTGAAAATCAACATCTTAACTCTTAATGATAAACATCAAAAAGTGGAGAAACTACTGTCACTGAGTTTTAAATTTAGCTGATCCCACATGTTTTAGAGAAAAGTGTCATTTGTATTCAAGGTGTGTTTCCTCTGGTCTCTATAGTAATAATAATAATTGAGCAGCGTCAGCGTCGTCTGCCAGAAACTGTTGTGAATAAAGTTTTTATCCCGTTTTAAATCACATATTTAACAAATATTCTCGAGAAGGAATCTTCACCTGGAGGAGCTGACAGCAAAGATCTGAAACCTGTCAGAAAGTGACACACTGAACTTATATTGACACAAAATCTGGAAAACAATTACCTTTTGCTATTTTTGTAAAATGTTGAATTGTAATATAATAAATGTAAAACTGTGATGTTTCTAAAAACGTTTTAATAAATATTTTTCAACTTGAGAGCAAGCTTTTGTTCATTTAATCAGTCTCTTACGAAGTATTAATAGAGCAAATATAAAAACAGCAACAATCTGATATCTGATATTACACGTCACCACCGCTAAGCTAAAGGAGGCTAATGTTGGGCTATAAAGGAACGACAGCACGGTCACATGACTTCACGTCACCACCGCTAAGCTAAAGGAGGCTAATGTTGGGCTATAAAGGAACTACAGCACGGTCACATGACTTCACGTCACCACCGCTAAGCTAAAGGAGGCTAATGTTGGGCTATAAAGGAACTACAGCACGGTCACATGACTTCACGTCACCACCGCTAAGCTAAAGGAGGCTAATGTTGGGCTATAAAGGAACTACAGCACGGTCCACATGACTTCAAGTCACCACCGCTAAGCTAAAGGAGGCTAATGTTGGGCTATAAGGAACTACAGCACGGTCACATGACTTCACGTCATCACCGCTAAGCTAAAGGCGGCTAATGTTGGGCTATAAAGGAACTACAGCACGGTCACATGACTTCACGTCACCACCGCTAGCTAAAGGAGGCTAATGTTGGGCTATAAAGGGAACTACAGCACGGTCACATGACTTCACGTCACCACCGCTAAGCTAAAGGAGGCTAATGTTGGGCTATAAAGGAACTACAGCACGGTCACATGACTTCACGTCACCACCGCTAAACTAAAGGAGGCTAATGTTGGGCTCTAAAGGAACTACAGCACGGTCACATGACTTCACGTCACCACCGCTAAGCTAAAGGAGGATAATGTTGGGCTATAAAGGAACTACAGCACGGTCACATGACTTCACGTCACCACTGCTAAGCTAAAGGAGGCTAATGTTGGGCTATAAAGGAACTACAGCACGGTCACATGACTTCAGGTCACCACCGCTAAGCTAAAGGAGGGTAATGTTGGGCTATAAAGGAACTACAGCACGTTCACATGACTTCACTTCACCACCGCTGAGCTAAAGGTGGCTAATGTTGGGCTATAAAGGAACTACAGCACGGTCACATGACTTCACGCCACCACCGCTAAGCTAAAGGTGGCTAATGTTGGGCTATAAAGGAACTACAGCACGGTTACATGACTTCACGTCACCACCGCTAAGCTAAAGGAGGCTAATGTTGGGCTATAAAGGAACTACAGCACGTCACATGATTTCACGTCACCACCGCTAAGCTAAAGGAGGCTAATGTTGGGCTATAAAGGAACTACAGCACGGTCACATGACTTCATCTCACCACCGCTAAGCTAAAGGAGGCTAATGTTGGGCTATAAATGAACTACAGCACGTTGACATGACTTCACGTCACCACCGCTCAGCTAAAGGAGGCTAATGTTGGGCTATAAAGGAACTACAGCACGGTCACATGACTTCACGTCACCACCGCTAAGCTAAAGGAGGCTAATGTTGGGCTATAAAGGAACTACAGCCCGGTCACATGACTTCACGTCACCACTGCTAAGCTAAAGGAGGCTAATGTTGGGCTATAAAGGAACTACAGCACGGTCACATGACTTCACGTCACCACCGCTAAGCTAAAGGTGGCTAATGTTGGGCTATAAAGGAACTACAGCATGGTCACATGACTTCACGTCACCACCACTAAGCTAAAGGTGGCTAATGTTGGGCTATAAAGGAACTACAGCACGGTCACATGACTTCACGTCACCATCGCTAAGCTAAAGGTGGCTAATGTTGGGCTATAAAGGAACTACAGCACGGTCACATGACTTCACGTCACCACCGCTAAGCTAAAGGTGGCTAATGTTGGGCTATAAAGGAACCATAGCACGGTCACATGACTTCACGTAACCACCGCGAAGCTAAAGGAGGCTAATGTTATTCTATAAAGGAACTACAGCACGGTCACATGACTTCACTTCACCCCCGCTAAACTAAAGGAGGCTAACGTTGGGCTATAAAGGAACTACAGCACGGTCACATGACTTCACGTCACCACCGCTAAGCTAAAGAAGGCTAATGTTGGGCTATAAAGGAACTACAGCACGGTCACATGACTTCACGTCACCACCGCTAAGCTAAAGGAAGCTAATGTTGGGCTATAAAGGAACTACAGCACGGTCACATGACTTCACGTCACCACCGCTAAGCTTAAGGAGGCTAATGTTGGCTATAAAGGAACTACAGCACGGTCACATGACTTCACGTCACCACCGCTAAGCTAAAGGAGGCTAATGTTGGGCTATAAAGGAACTACAGCACGGTCACATGACTTCATGTCACCACCGCTAAGCTTAAGGAGGCTAATGTTGGCTATAAAGGAACTACAGCACGGTCACATGACTTCACGTCACCACCGCTAAGCTAAAGGTGGCTAATGTTGGGCTATAAAGGAACTACAGCACGGTCACATGACTTCACGTCACCACCGCTAAGCTAAAGGAGGCTAATGTTGGGCTATAAAGGAACTACAGCACGGTCACATGACTTCACGTCACCACCGCTAAACTAAAGGAGGCTAATGTTGTGCTATAAAGGAACTACAGCACGGTCACATGACTTCACGTCACCACCGCTAAGCTAAAGGAGGCTAACGTTGGGCTATAAAGGAACTACAGCACGGTCACATGACTTCACGTCACCACCGCTAAGCTAAAGGAGGCTAATGTTGGGCTATAAAGGAACTACAGCACGGTCACATGACTTCACGTCACCACCGCTAAGCTTAAGGAGGCTAATGTTGGGCTATAAAGGAACTACAGCACGGTCACATGACTTCACGTCACCACCGCTAAGCTAAAGGTGGCTAATGTTGGGCTATAAAGGAACTACAGCACGGTCACATGACTTCACGTCACCACCGCTAAGCTAAAGGAGGCTAATGTTGGGCTATAAAGGAACTACAGCACGGTCACATGACTTCACGTCACCACCGCTAAACTAAAGGAGGCTAATGTTGTGCTATAAAGGAACTACAGCACGGTTACATAACTTCACGTCACCACCGCTAAGCTAAAGGAGGCTAACGTTGGGCTATAAAGGAACTACAGCACGGTCACATGACTTCACGTCACCACCGCTAAGCTAAAGGAGGCTAATGTTGGGCTATAAAGGAACTACAGCACGGTCACATGACTTCACGTCACCACCGCTAAGCTAAAGGTGGCTAATGGTGGGCTATAAAGGAACTACAGCACGGTCACATGACTTCACGTCACCACCGCTAAGCTAAAGGTGGCTAATGTTGGGCGTGATAACGTTTAGTCGTCTTATTTAGACGTTTTCCTTTTGTGTTTTACCCATCATGCACCAGGGCTCAACAAAGACCTCACAGTTTGACACGCCTTCCAAAACCTGGACCCTGTTGATAATGTTAGTGGGCCTTTGTTTCCTGTTTGACCTCTGCTGATGTAATCCTGCGGTGTATATGTGTGTGTGTGTTTGTTTATGTGTGAGAGAGATGCTGTATATTGCAGCTGTGTTTTCGTTTTCAATGAATCTTCTTTATACGTTGCAACACGACATGAATGTGTGTGTGTGTGTGCGTGTGTGTGTGAATGTGTGTGTTGTGTTCCAGCGAAGCTTTCAGCAGTAATTAAAGCTCATTAAAGTTTATTGATGCTGTTTTAAAGTCTTGCGTCTCCGGCTCTCAAAGCGGCGGCAGCTGCTTCCTGTTCGTTCGAGAAAACGCTTTCTTAACGAGGCGAGAGGTGTGTGACGCCATCACAGCTTCCTGTCTGAGAGAGGAGGCAAACTCACCTTCATAAAACACAATTATACACACTCTGCAATGAGTCATAACCCAGTGAAACGGGAACGCACAGACATAAAGCTCATGTTGATTTACTTCGGGGAAAAGTCCATGAATCCACTTTAAAAACCCAGGAAGAAAAAGAGACTTCCTCTCAAAACATCCCAACTTTTTCCTTGTAATATCCCGGCTTTTTTCTAAAAAGATTCCATCTTCTATGTATAGATATTCCGATCTTTTCTCACACAGAGTAAATTAAAATGATATATTGGCATTCGGAGGCCGACAGCTCCAAATCTCTTCCATCAGGAGAAACATCTTCAGAAAGGATGCAGATATAAAAACACAAATGTTCCACATGAGGAAACATCTCCAGCAACTTGATATCTCTCTCTCTGTTATCTCTGTAAACTCACCTAACATGTATATGTGATCACACGACTCCTTCTGATGTTACTGCAGCTATTTTACCAATAACCAGGGGAATAAATTGTCCCAGACAAAAAATAAATTGTTGGCGACCCAAAAAATACATTTGACTAAAAAAATTATTTGGCTAAAGAAAAAAGTTCACTTTAATGGGACCTATTCTGCAAAAGTTACTTTTTGATGTCTTCTCTACATCACCATGTGTCCCCGGTGCGTCCCCGGTGTGTCCCCGGTGTCCCCCCGGTGCATCCCCTGTGTGTCCCCGGTGTCCCCCCGGTGTGTCCCCTGTGTGTCCCCGGTGTGTCCCTGGTGTGTCCCCGGTGCGTCCCCGGTGTGTCCCCGGTGCATCCCCGGTGTGTCCCCGCTGTGTCCACGGTGTGTCCCCGGTGCGTCCCCGGTGCGTCCCCGGTGTCCCCCGGTGCGTCCCCGGTGTGTCCCCGGTGCATCCCCGGTGTGTCCCCGCTGTGTCCACGGTGTGTCCCCGGTGCGTCCCCGGTGCGTCCCTGGTGTGTCCCCGGTTCGTCCCCGGTGTGTCCCCGGTGCATCCCCGGTGTGTCCCCGCTGTGTCCCCGGTGCGTCCCCGGTGTCCCCCGGTGCGTCCCCGGTGTGTCCCCGGTGCGTCCCCGGTGTGTCCCTGGTGTGTCCCCGGTTCGTCCCCGGTGTGTCCCCGGTGCGTCCCCGGTGTGTCCCTGGTGTGTCCCCGGTGTGTCCCCGGTGTGTCCCCGCTGTGTCCACGGTGTGTCCCCGGTGTGTCCCTGGTGTGTCCCCGGTGCGTCCCCGGTGTGTCCCCTGTGTGTCCACGGTGTGTACCCGGTGCGTACCCGGTGTGTCCCTGGTGTGTCCCCGGTGTGTCCCCGGTGTGTCCCCGCTGTGTCCACGGTGTGTCCCCGGTGCGTCCCCGGTGTGTCCCCTGTGTGTCCACGGTGTGTCCCCGGTGCGTCCCCGGTGTGTCAGGAGACTCTCAAAGTGTCAGAAATAAACCCCTCTCTCTTCTCCTCCGTACCCACATCTCTAAAAACGGGGACCAACGGAGCTGATCCAGATTTGCTGCGTCATGACCACATTACTAAAATGTGGGCGGGCTTTACCCCCACGGACCAATCAGAAACGTTGCTAATTCTGTTCAGGCATTAGCTCCCTCTCCTCTTTTTCTTTTTTTCAAGCTAAGGACCCAAAATCAGCGTGTCTCTAACAGCGGAAACAGAGGGACATGAGGGATGTTTAAAATGCATGATAGTTTGGTATATTGAGCAAAACACTTCATAGACTTGTTTTTATGTATTTGTATATATCTGAGACTCATAATACATGCCTAATAATAGCATGATAGGAGACCTTTAAAGAAGAAGTTGATTCCCCAAAAAATGAAATGAAATGAATGTTGGCGACTAAAAGAAGCAAAAAAAAGAAAAGTTGTGTTTATAAATCGGAAGGAGTCATGTGATCACATTGATAAAATAAGACCAAAAAACATTTTACGCGAGTTTCCTAATGGAGTAGAAGTACCTTTCATTATTACACAAGTACAAGACATGAGTACCAGGACTTTAATATTTCCAGCACTTTTCGAACAAAGTTGAAACCCCTTTATGAAGAGGCACTCACGTGTGTGTGTGTGTGTGTGTGTGTGTGTGTGTGTGTGTGTGTGTGTGTGTGTGTGTGTGTGTGTGTGTGTGTGTGTGTGTGTGTGTGTGTGTGTGTGTGTGTGTGTGTGTGTCCTGCCAATCATCTGCTGTCATTGACGTTTAATTCCTGAAAGCTTTTCTTAACAAATAGTTAATGAGTGAAAGGAGCTGCTAATCTGAGTGCAGCAGCTGCTACACACACACCACACACACACACACACACACACACACACACACACACACACACACACACACACACACACACACACACACACACACACACACACCCTCTCTGTTCGAGTGGCAGTGTCTCGGTCTGCAGGGACTCTGTGGTACCGAAGGGGCACCGGTTCAAGTCCCGATTCCTATGCTCCAGTACTATCCACCGTTTTTTGCGTAGCTGTGTCTTTAGTTGAAATGGCGATCTGCTCATCTCTCATATGATCATACAATAAAGCCAAATCATATAAAACAGTACAGTACAATTATGTAAAATGTTTATCTTTTTTTAGCATATTGTTTATTATATTATAACTGAGTACTTTTTTTAACGCATGTAAGATATGCAACACTACGCTGTCTGTCTGCTGTAACGCTGCACATTTCCCCTCTGTGGGACTAAGAAAGGTATTCTGATTCTGATACAAGTACTCATGGCTCTGTGTGTGGGTCTTCTCAGATCTGGATGAAGGATGTGAAATCTAACCAAGTGTTGAATCAGACTTTAGTTCCACCTGGAGTAAATCCACCAGCTACCCTGCAGTCTACAAAGTCATTCAGACTAGCTGCACCTCCACAAGCTACCCTGCAGTCTACAAAGCCATTCAGACTAGCTGCACCTTCACCAGCTACCCTGCAGTCTACAAAGTCATTCAGACTAGCTGCACCTTCACCAGCTACCCTGCAGTCTACAAAGCCATTCAGACTAGCTCCTCACCAGCTACCCTGCAGTCTACAAAGCCATTCAGACTAGCTGCACCTTCACCAGCTACCCTGCAGTCTACAAAGCCATTCAGACTAGCTGCACCTTCACCAGCTACCCTGCAGTCTACAAAGCCATTCAGACTAGCTGCACCTTCACCAGCTACCCTGCAGTCTACAAAGCCATTCAGACTAGCTGCACCTTCACCAGCTACCCTGCAGTCTACAAAGCCATTCAGACTAGCTGCACCTTCACCAGCTACCCTGCAGTCTACAAAGCCATTCAGACTAGCTGCACCTTCACCAGCTACCCTGCAGTCTACATAGCCATTCAGACTAGCTGCACCTTCACCAGCTACCCTGCAGTCTACAAAGCCATTCAGACTAGCTGCACCTTCACCAGCTACCCTGCAGTCTACAAAGCCATTCAGACTAGCTGCACCTTCACCAGCTACCCTGCAGTCTACAAAGCCATTCAGACTAGCTGCACCTTCACCAGCTACCCTGCAGTCTACAAAGCCATTCAGACTAGCTGCACCTTCACCAGCTACCCTGCAGTCTACAAAGCCATTCAGACTAGCTGCACCTTCACCAGCTACCCTGCAGTCTACAAAGCCATTCAGACTAGCTGCACCTTCACCAGCTACCCTGCAGTCTACAAAGCCATTCAGACTAGCTGCACCTTCACCAGCTACCCTGCAGTCTACAAAGCCATTCAGACTAGCTGCACCTTCACCAGCTACCCTGCAGTCTACAAAGCCATTCAGACTAGCTGCACCTTCACCAGCTACCCTGCAGTCTACAAAGCCATTCAGACTAGCTGCACCTTCACCAGCTTTGAGAACACTTTCATGATCAATCATTATAAAACATATCATATATATTATTCTGAAATGGACCAATCTGCACAACGACTACTTTACTGTCTTTCACTATATTTTGATGAGAATACTTTTCTACTTTCACTTGAGGAACATTTTGAATACTTTTACTGTAACAGAGTATTCCTACACTCTGGTACTTCTACTTTTACTCAAGTACAAGATCTGAGTACTTCTACTTTTACTCAAGTACAAGATCTGAGTACTTCTACTTTTACTCAAGTACAAGATCTGAGTACTTCTACTTTTACTCAAGTACAAGATCTGAGTACTTCTACTTTTACTCAAGTACAAGATCTGAGTACTTCTACTTTTACTCAAGTACAAGATCTGAGTACTTCTACTTTACTCAAGAACAATATCTGAGTACTTCTACTTTTACTCAAGTACAAGATCTGAGTACTTCTACTTTACTCAAGTACAAGATCTGAGTACTTCTACTTTTACTCAAGTACAAGATCTGAGTACTTCTACTTTTACTCAAGTACAAGATCTGAGTACTTCTACTTTTACTCAAGTACAAGATCTGAGTACTTCTACTTTTACTCAAGTACAAGATCTGAGTACTTCTACTTTTACTCAAGTACAAGATCTGAGTACTTCTACTTTTACTCAAGTACAAGATCTGAGTACTTCTACTTTTACTCAAGTACAAGATCTGAGTACTTCTACTTTTACTCAAGTACAAGATCTGAGTACTTCTACTTTTACTCAAGTACAAGATCTGAGTACTTCTACTTTACTCAAGTACAAGATCTGAGTACTTCTACTTTTACTCAAGTACAAGATCTGAGTACTTCTACTTTTACTCAAGTACAAGATCTGAGTACTTCTACTTTTACTCAAGTACAAGATCTGAGTACTTCTACTTTACTCAAGTACAAGATCTGAGTACTTCTACTTTTACTCAAGTACAAGATCTGAGTACTTCTACTTTTACTCAAACAAGATCTGAGTACTTCTACTTTTACTCAAGTACAAGATCTGAGTACTTCTACTTTTACTCAAGTACAAGATCTGAGTACTTCTACTTTTACTCAAGTACAAGATCTGAGTACTTCTACTTTTACTCAAGTACAAGATCTGAGTACTTCTACTTTTACTCAAGTACAAGATCTGAGTACTTCTACTTTTACTCAAGTACAAGATCTGAGTACTTCTACTTTTACTCAAGTACAAGATCTGAGTACTTCTACTTTTACTCAAGTACAAGATCTGAGTACTTCTACTTTTACTCAAGTACAAGATTTAAGTACTTCTACTTTTACTCAAGTACAAGATCTAAGTACTTCTACTTTTACTCAAGTACAAGATCTGAGTACTTCTACCTTTACTCAAGTACACAATCTGAGTACTTTTACTTTGACTAAAACATAAGACCTGAGTACTGTCACTCCAGATGTACTACCCCCCCCCCCCCCCCCCCGAAATGAAACAGCGTTTTTGTCTGAAAGTGATTTTATTAAAGCCACAGTTAAAAATAGGTTGTTGAGTTTCCGTTCAGAAAATCTACACATCCGGACTGTACAGTGTGGGGGGGTTAACAGGAAGTGAAGGGGGAGGGGGGGGTTAACAGGAAGTGAAGGGGGAGGGGGGGGTTAACAGGAAGTGAAGGGGGAGGGGGGGGTTAACAGGAAGTGAAGGGGGTTAACAGGAAGTGAAAGGGGGGTCAATTTGATGGAAACTTCTGAAGCAATGGAGACAAAACTCAGTGAACTGGAACTTTGATGGAAACACTGATGGTTCATTTGGAGACATGTCGGTCACCAAACCAGTTCTGCAGATCTCTAGCCCAGACCCAGACCCAGACCCAGACCCAGACCCAGACCCAGACCCAGACCCAGACCCAGACCCAGACCCAGACCCAGACCCAGACCCAGACCCAGACCCATGGACTTAGATGGTTCTGAGAGGAGAATCAACATGCTGCACAACAAGATAAAGCACTGAAACACTTCTAACAGAAAGGAGTAAGGAGACAAAACACTGAGAGCATTCCAAGGTGCAGGAGCTCAGTGAGGGCCGACTGAGGGACCGGGTCAGAGGGTGGGCCGAGGACAAGATGTCCCCAACAGCAGGAACAGGATTAGTAGTACACTGCAGTTAACAGGAAGTGAGGGGGGGGTTAGCAGGACGTGATGGGGGGGGGTTAACAGGAAGTGATGGGGGGGTTAACAGGAAGTGATGGGGGGGTTAACAGGAAGTGAAGGGGGGGTTAACAGGAAGTGATGGGGGGGTTAACAGGAAGTGAAGGTCTTCCAGAAGAAGTTCTTGCAGCCAGCCTTCCTCTCGCGGGGGGTCAGCAGCGGCCCGGCGGCGGCGGCGCGTTCCAGATCCAAACGGATGTTCTCCGGTTCTCCAGCAGCAGGGAACCCGTCCTCCTCCAGAGCCTCGTTCTCCTGCAGCAGGTCGGACAGCAGCAGCTCGGCCAGCGACGCGCGGGACAACTCCTGAGATATATACATATATTAGAGATATCAGATGACAACAGGGACAACTTGGATTTAATACATAATACAAAATCAATGTATATATTAAAAAGATAAAAGATAAAGACATGGGATATAAATATATATATATTAGAGATAAAAGATGAACCAGGGACAGCTCCTCAGATAATAAACACAAATAACAATAACACAAAAATCAACAGAGAAAGGATTTGATAAAAATAGTCATTAAGATAAAAAAGCAAAAAGCAAATCCTCCAGTCGACATGTGAACAATTCAAAAGTATGTTATTTAGATGCACGGATGTAATCATCTCATAAAGCCTGCACATCATTAGAAATAAAGAAGAGTAGAAAATAAACAATTATACGATAAAAACATTTCATCGGAATAAAAGATGAAACAGAACTAAATGAAAGTTGACCGTGAGGAAAAATCAGTTTGAGGACAAAACCCCCTCGGACTCAGAGACCGTGTCCTCCCTCAATAAGACTCCTGCACTCTGTGAAGAACATCCATAACGTTCACCTGTAAGTTAGTTATCTTATTACATGGTTTAATACTCGATTCTGATTGGTCAATTCAGAACACGTGAGACGTTGTTAATCCAGAACTGACATAACGCTGTCAAGCACTTATTGACCGTTGTTAAGGACGCTCACATCTGCACAAAGAAGTCCGTTCGATTTAACTGTATACAGTTTGGCTGAAAAGCAAACTGCATGCAGTTTGCTTTTCTAACTGACAAGACAAGAGCGACAAGAAAACAGCGGAGAAGTAACGGGCAGAAACCCTCCTTGTTACGCAGCGGTCCAGACACAGACATCAAACAGCGACACATATTCAGTGTGCGGTTCCTCTGGCATCAGGGCAGGATATCTAGATACTCTCCAAGGTCTGACATCATGAAGTGTGCTACTTTTAAAGCAAGCAACGATGTTTTCAAATCTGTAATCAAAAAGCTCCTCAAAAACGCTATCGAGCAGTTCCTGCCGTTTCTACGTAGTTCAAACGGTAACAACGGACTATTTCTCTTAGCGGATGCATGTCAATTTAAATCAATACAACTATTTTTTAAATCAATAAAATCATTTTCTAAATCCATAAAAGCATTTCAATTAATATTGGGAGTCATGTCGTTACTTTGTTGAGAACGTGTCCATGTGATAAGCGGGATAATGTGCAGCGACTTGGTCATGATGGGGAAAAGAACACCGACAGGCAGACCAGGAGCCCGACGCGAAGCGGAGGGATCTAGATCGGCATGACCGCGTCGCACCACATTATCCCTCACATATATCATATTCCATCGACGCGCACATAGACTCTTCTGGCACTATTTCTATTTGATTTGTATTTACTTTCACATCTCAAAACATTCTCTTGTACTATTTGATCTGTTGTATTAGTTCTATGTCCTATACAGTATATATTCATGTTGCTCTGCTGGAGGAGACTTCAGTTTGTCGTCTCCTCTGAAGCTGCTGTGACCTGATGAGAGACTTGAACCTTGAATAGTATGTACATTAGTGTGCAAGCATGGCACGTTAGATTAGAGACAGAAGTAAATGTACAGTGAGAAGTTATCCATCAGAGGAGGAACCATGGAGCTGTGAGTCCTCGTTGCTATGGAGTTATTATAGGGGTTTAACGACAGGTATTTAAACGAGGTGTAATCAGATTACTGCAGGATTACATATATGTCAGGCGGTCAATCTTCTTCATTGACATTTTTTAAAAGTGGACGCCTGATTTATTAAACAAAAGTTTGCTTTTCATTCATTTCCTAAACGACATGTTCTCTGTACGTCTGAGTCAAGATCACAGCGCCTTGGTTTCTTCTTTCCTCCGGTCAACTTAAGAAACGGAACAATGACACGTTTTTATATTTTGATGATGAGGTCACTGATTACAGTTTAACCCTAACCTGCTGTAACGGAGTCTCCTTTTGGGTTTCCTTCTGTCTCCTTCTGAACGCCTGTCCGTCACCTTGCTCTCTGTCTGAGATCATACACGTGTGTGTGTCTGTGTCTGAGTGTGTGTCTGAGTGTGTGTGTGTGTGTGTGTGTGTGTGTGTGTCTGAGTGTGTGTGTGTGTGTGTGTGTGTGTGTGTGTGTGTCTGTGTCTGAGTGTGTGTGTGTGTGTGTGTGTGTGTGTGTGTGTGTGTGTGTGTCTGAGTGTGTGTGTGTGTGTTTGTCTGAGTGAGTGTGTGTGTGTCTGTGTGTGTGTGTCTGAGTGAGTGTGTGTGTGTGAGTCTCTCTCTGTGTGTGTGTGTGTGTGTGTGTGTGTGTACCTGTTTGAGCGGGCTCCGGTGCAGCAGCAGCAGTTTGGAGTCTCTCTGGGCGGCCGAGCAGCAGCAGAGCGAGGCGGAGAGAGAGAGGAGCAGCAGGAGGTGTGAGGAGGAGGCCATCATCATCATCTTCATCGTCGCCTGTCTGTCTGTGTGCCTGACTGTCTGTCTGTGTGCCTGACTGTGTGTGTCGGAGGTGTTCTGCTGCGTCCCGTCAGAGCGGCTCTTATACAGCCGGCTGACGTCACTGATCGGGGTGAGGAGGGAGGTGGTGAGGAGGGAGGAGGTGAGGAGGTGAGGCGGGTGAGTAATGGTGATGATGTTTCCTCCCGCTTTAGTGAAATGATCCGTTTTCTCTTCCTGCTTCTCCTCCTCCTCAAAGACTCAAAGGTTCTCATCCCCCCCCCCCCCGAAAACGCTCTCACGTTGATATTGGTGATTTCATATCATCAAGTCTTCTAGCATTACTCGGGGGGAAATGCTACGATATCATTTCTCCACGCTATCTGATCACTCGCTTTAAAACGTCCTGAGGTCAAGGGTCACATGTGAGCTTTGACCTTCAGGTGATTGTTTTTTGGAGAGTTTTGAGAGTAAAGTCACGATTCTAAAATGCTGAGGATAATCCTTGGGAGGCCGACAGAGACTCTTTTTCATTTGAATGTTTTGAATTGCACACTTTTGCTTTCCATTACTGATATACCTATTTTTTTATTTTGCTATTATTATTATTTTACTTTTCCCATGCCATGGGGGAGAGGGATTTGTTTACGCAGTGTACCGCCAATATTTCTTTGTTCTGAATGGAACATTCAATACCAAATGTAATCACAAAAAGAAAAAAGTCACAATTTCCTTTTTTTCTCATAATTCTCACTTTTTCTTAGAATTCTTAGATTTTCGGGGGAAAAAATGATCTCTATGACGTCTGTCTCTATGAGGTCTGTCTCTATGACGTCTGTCTCTATGAGGTCTGTCTCTATGAGGTCTGTCTCTATGACGTCTGTCTCTATGAGGTCTGTCTCTATGACGTCTGTCTCTATGAGGTCTGTCTCTATGAGGTCTGTCTCTATGACGTCTGTCTCTATGAGGTCTGTCTCTATGAGGTCTGTCTCTATGATGTCTGTCTCTATGAGTTCTCTCTCTATGAGGTGTCTCTATGAGGTCTGTTTCTATGAGGTCTGTCTCTATGAGGTCTGTCTCTATGACGTCTGTCTCTATGAGGTGTCTCTATGAGGTCTGTTTCTATGAGGTCTGTCTCTATGAGGTCCGTCTCTATGAGGTCTGTCTCTATGAGGTCTGTCTCTATGAGGTCTGTCTCTATGACGTCTGATTCTATGAGATCTGTCTCTATCAGGTCTGTCTCTATGAGGTGTCTCTATGAGGTATCTCTATGAGGTCTGTCTCTATGAGGTCTGTCTCTATGAGGTGTCTCTATGAGGTCTGTCTCTATGAGGTGTCTCTATGAGGTGTCTCTATGAGGTCTGTCTCTATGAGGTCTGTTTCTATGAGGTGTCTCTATGAGGTCTGTCTCTATGAGGTCTGTCTCTATGAGGTCTGTCTCTATGACGTCTGTCTCTATGAGGTCTGTCTCTATGAGGTGTCTCTATGAGGTCTGTTTCTATGAGGTCTGTCTCTATGAGGTGTCTCTATGAGGTGTCTCTATGAGGTCTGTCTCTATGAGGTCTGTCTCTATGACGTCTGTCTCTATGAGGTCTGTCTCTATGAGGTCTGTCTCTATGAGGTCTGTCTCTATGACGTCTGATTCTATGAGGTCTGTCTCTATGAGGTCTGTCTCTATGAGGTCTGTCTCTATGACGTCTGATTCTATGAGGTCTGTCTCTATGAGGTCTGTCTCTATGAGGTCTGTCTCTATGACGTCTGTCTCTATGAGGTCTGTCTCTATGAGGTCTGTCTCTATGACGTCTGATTCTATGAGGTCTGTCTCTATGACGTCTGTCTCTATGAGGTCTGTCTCTATGAGGTCTGTCTCTATGACGTCTGTCTCTATGAGGTGTCTCTATGAGGTCTGTTTCTATGAGGTCTGTCTCTATGAGGTCTGTCTCTATGAGGTCTGTCTCTATGACGTCTGATTCTATGAGATCTGTCTCTATCAGGTCTGTCTCTATGAGGTGTCTCTATGAGGTGTCTCTATGAGGTGTCTCTATGAGGTCTGTCTCTATGAGGTCTGTTTCTATGAGGTGTCTCTATGAGGTCTGTCTCTATGAGGTCTGTCTCTATGAGGTCTGTCTCTATGACGTCTGTCTCTATGAGGTCTGTCTCTATGAGGTGTCTCTATGAGGTCTGTTTCTATGAGGTCTGTCTCTATGAGGTGTCTCTATGAGGTCTGTCTCTATGAGGTCTGTTTCTATGAGGTGTCTCTATGAGGTATGTCTCTATGAGGTCTGTCTCTATGAGGTCTGTCTCTATGATGTGTCTCTATGAGGTCTGTTTCTATGAGGTATGTCTCTATGAGGTCTGTCTCTATGAGGTCTGTTTCTATGAGGTGTCTCTATGAGGTCTGTCTCTATGAGGTCTGTCTCTATGAGGTCTGTCTCTATGAGGTGTCTCTATGAGGTCTGTCTCTATGAGGTCTGTTTCTATGAGGTGTCTCTATGAGGTCTGTCTCTATGAGGTGTCTCTATGAGGTCTGTTTCTATGAGGTCTGTCTCTATGAGGTGTCTCTATGAAGTCTGTCTCTATGAGGTCTGTCTCTATGAGGTCTGTCTCTATGAGGTGTCTCTATGAGGTCTGTTTCTATGAGGTCTGTCTCTATGAGGTGTCTCTATGAGGTATGTCTCTATGAGGTCTGTCTCTATGAGGTCTGTCTCTATGACGTCTGATTCTTTGAGGTCTGTTTCTATGAGGTCTGTCTCTATGAGGTCTGTCTCTACGAGGTCTGTCTCTATGAGGTCTGATTCTATGAGGTCTGTTTCTATGAGGTCTGTCTCTATCAGGTCTGTCTCTATGAGGTGTCTCTATGAGGTGCCTCTATGAGGTCTGTCTCTATGAGGTGTCTCTATGAGGTCTGTCTCTATGAGGTCTGTCTCTATGAGGTGTCTCTATGAGGTGTCTCTATAAGGTGTCTCTATGAGGTCTGTCTCTATGAGGTGTCTCTATGAGGTCTGTCTCTATGAGGTGTCTCTATGAGGTCTGTCTCTATGAGGTCTGTTTCTATGACGTCTGTCTCTATGAGGTCTGTCTCTATGAGGTCTGTTTCTATGACGTCTGTCTCTATGAGGTGTCTCTATGAGGTCTGTTTCTATGAGGTCTGTCTCTATGAGGTGTCTCTATGAGGTCTGTCTCTATGAGGTGTCTCTATGAGGTCTGTTTCTATGAGGTCTGTCTCTATGAGGTCTGTCTCTATGAGGTCTGTTTCTATGACGTCTGTCTCTATGACGTCTGTCTCTATGACGTCTGTCTCTATGACGTCTGTCTCTATAACGTCTGTTTCTATGGGGTAGTTTTGTGTTTTGAGATCTTTTTTTGTCTTCTAATGGATGTCTTCTGTCTCTTGGTGTCTCATAGCGGTTTGGTGACTCTTTCAGAATATATCCTTACAATTGTGTCTTTAAAACGACACACACAACGAAAATAAATAAATAAAACGGTGAGGTATTATTGACGTCAATCTGTCGATAAACGTGAGACAGGGGACATCTGTCTTTAAAAAATATTTCCAATTTTCTTTTTTGTTGTCGTGTTTTTCCGTCACGCTGAGGGGGCGGAGCCTGTCGTCATGCCGCCTGCAGGGCTGTCAAAAGGACTCACCTGCTGACACACACATACGCACACACACACGGTCCTTTTATCTTTGCTCACAGATGTCAGCACAGCTCCTAATTGTGTCTCCTTTAATGAATTCCTCCTCCTCTCTTCAGTGTTTGAGCGTAACATCTTCTCCGCTGACTCCCAGCTGCTGATGTTCACACAGAAGCTGAAAGATAACCAGATGTAATAATGAAAGTATCTGATTCAATCTGAGGAATAATTTCCACGGACTCACAAATACCTTCCTCGTCCTTCGCTGCTATAATGCACCAAAATCAATGTTGTTGATAATCTTTAAAGACTGTGACAAAAAACTAAACATTTATTAAATGGAAAATAACTGCGCTTTTCTTAAAAAACGCGACATCATGTTTTGAAACTTGCAGTTAAAGATTTAAAATCCAGGAAATAGTTGAATATTCTGTATTTTTGATCAGGACTGAAGTTGATTAAAAAGATTTAACCCCAAAAAGTCTGTTATAATTTCATAGCAGTTTTTGGAGGTGGACATTTTTAATGTATTTTGGGTGATTTTGATGCTTCTTTTGGTCCATTTTGCGCACTTTGAACAACTCTCCCTGCAGATTTCCTTCTACCGTCTTCTAAACTTGGACTGGTTCGTTTAAATTGACAAGACAACAATGAGACATAGCGCCACCTGCTGGTAACAGGAAGTCAGCCTTACAAGCCTCATTTTATCTTTTTAAAACAAACAGATTTAAGTCTCAAAAACCAACCAACATTCTTTGATGCTTCTTTTGGTCCATTTTGCGCACTTTGAACAACTCTCCCTACAGATTTCCATTCTACCGTCTTAACATTTGCTCAGTTTCGTTTTTTGTCTATTTCACGCAACGAGTGTTTTTCAAATGTGGTCGGTTTCGTCTAAATACCTCGAGGACCAAACATGAAACCAACAGACGATCGTTTTAAGTCTTGAAAACCAACAGGAAGTCATTGTTTGTATTTAGGGAGAGTTTTTATGCTTATTTTGGTCCATTTCTCACACTTTTGATCAACTCTCCCTACAGATTTCCTCGTAACGTCTTCTCGCCTCGTCAGGTTTGATTTTATTTCCGACGCTGGTTTTAAAGACCTCTCCCACAGCTGGATGCTTGTGGCTTTAAAGTGTTTTTATGAGAGGCGGTGATGGGCAGAAATATCCTGCTGCGTCTAATCACAGCTTTGAATATTCCTGCAGAAACAAACTCAGTCACACCCGACGCCTCGTTTACATGAGCGTGTCGTGTTGTTGCAGCCATCAGCATGATTAACCAATCACAGAGCCCCCCTGCTGCTGATGGAGGAGCTGCTCTGTGATTGGACAAGACGGAGGCACGTCAGAGACGAGACGGACGAGTCTCCGGCCGTTTCTCAATCTCGAGGATACTGGCTTCCAAGCCAATATTTCAACGATGCTACGTCATCAAGTGGCGCAGCAGGACTGTTCCAATCTCCAGCATACTTGGAATTCCACCGAGGCCGCGTCCTTGGTTTGGGGGAAATGTCGAGGCTGCACATGGGTAGACTTTGCGTCCTTAAAATCCCCACAATGCTTTGCGTACGGACCAATTTCAAAAACCCTTGCGGAGAATGGCTGAACCGACGCAGCACACATTTAAATGTAAGTATGTAGTGGCGTAGAACATGTGACTTTGTTACATTTGTTTGTTATCACCAAAAATGTGTTCCGTGAAAGTAAATCAAGTTCATAATTAGATAGACATCGTGAGGTATTTATTTTCGGTACAGTTTATGTTGAAACCGACTACCAAGCCAGCATCCTCGAGATTGAGAAACGGCATCCGTCTCCACGGCGATCAGGTGAGTCTCGGGGTGTTTCTCAATCGCGAGGATGCTGGCTTGGTAGTCGCGTACTTCCAAGTCACTTCCTTCATAAACAAAGCAAGTATGCTTCCAAGCCACGGCTTCGGAAAACGAAGAAGAATAGAACAGGCTAACAAGTGTGCCACTCTCTCTAACGGTTTCAACATAAACTGTACCGAAAATAAATACCTCACGATGTCTATCTAATTATGAACTTGCTTTACTTTCACGGAACACATTTTTGGTGAAAACAAATGTAACAAAGTAACATATTTACCAACACATGTTCTACGCCACTACATACTTACATTTAAATGTGTGCTGCGTCGGTTCAGCCATTCTCCGCAAGGGTTTTTGAAATTGGTCCATACGCAAAGCATTGTGGGGATTTTAAGGACGCAAAGTCTACCCATGTGCAGCCTCGAAATTTCCCCCAAACCAAGGACGCGGCCTCGGTGGAATTCCAAGTATGCTGGAGATTGGAACAGTCCTTCGGCGGCACTCGATGACGTAGCATCCTTGAAATATTGGCTTGGAAGCCAGAATCCTCGAGATTGAGAAACGGCCACTGCCTGCACGGCGATCAGGTGAGTCACTGCCTCCACCTGTGTGACATCATCACGACTCAGGTAACACATTGGGGAGGAAGCTTCTTTCTCAAAATAAAAGCATCGTAGAACTGTTTCCTGCAAGGAAGCTGTGGATGAGACTTGTTTTTCAAAATAAAAGCCCATAGAGTAACTGTTTTCTATCAAGAAGATTAGGATTATGTTGTTTATTCAAAATAAAAGCCCCACAGCATAACCATTGCACCTGTTTCTCACCACATAACAACCTCAGCCGTCAGGTGGCTAACGGCTAATGGCTAACAACAACCGTTACGTTTCACACCTGTTCAACGCTGTTACCGCGGAAACGGTCACCGTGACGGCGACTGTCTGCTCCTGACAGCTGATTGGTTCGGCCTGTTGCTGCGAATTACAGGAAGCTAAACTTTATTATTACTGTGACACACACACACACACACACACACACACACACACACACACACACACACACACACACAAACACACACACACACACACACACACACACACACATGTGTGTATGTGTGTGTGTGGGTCGTGCTGATAGGCAGTGTGTGTGTGTGTGTGTGTGTGTGTGTGTGTGTGTGTGTGGGTCGTGCTGATAGGCACTGTGTGTATGTATGTGTGTGTGGGTCGTGCTGATAGGCAGTGTGTGTGTGTGTGTGTGTGTGTGTGTGTGTGTGTGTGGGTCGTGCTGTGCAGCAGTGTGTGTCCTCATTACTTCTCGTCCATTAACTAAAACACACTGAGAGCAGCAGCTGATTGCATCACACACTATGGGGAGCCAATCAGGGATCAGCATTCTGCTCCGATGTCTCCTTGTCTCCTCTGTCCTCCTTTCAGTCATCAGATTGTTGCAGATGTCTTCACGACTCCTCACTTCATTCAGCTGATAAGTCTCTCACTGTCCGCCCACTTCCACTTCTCCTACATCCTCGTCTCTCCTCTTTCCTTGTCCCTCTATGGATCTACTTTCCTCTTCTCACTTCCTTATATGCTTTTCTCTAATCTCCTCTCTTTTCTCCTTTCCTTTCCTTCTTTCCTCTCCGTCCTCTTCTCACATCCTTGTTTTTTCCATTTCCTTCCCTTTTTGGCTCTCCCCTCTCCTCTATCCTTGTCTCATTGGCTCTCCTTTTCTGTTCTTGTCTCCTTGTCTCTTCTTCTCTCTCCTTACATCTTTGTCTCGCATTGTGTTTCTCAATTCCTCTTTCCTTGCCTCCTTGTCTCTCCTCTAGTCTTTGTGGCTTCTCTCCTCACCTATTTCATTGTCTCCTTATTTCTCCTTTCTTTCCCTCCTTGTTTATTCAATCAATCAATCAATGTTTATTTATATAGCCCAATATCACAAATGTTACATTTGTCTCAGTGGACTTCACAGTTTGTACAGAATATCAGTATGACAATACGACACCCTCTGTCCTTAGACCCTCTGTCCTCAGACCCTCTGTCCTTAGACCCTCACATCGTACAAGGAAAAACTTCCGGAGAAAACCCACAGTTTAAAGGGAACATGGGAGAAACCTCAGGGAGAGCAACAGAAGAGGGATCCCTCTCCCAGGACGGACAGACGTGCAATAGATGCCGTGTGTAAATTGAAAAGATAATACATTTGCAACATAGATAGTCCAAATGTTTGGAAATGCATGTGTGTATAATAGGAAGATGAATCCACGAGGATATCCATCCAGGACCATTTTGAATCAGCTGAAGCCACTTGACTGACTTCTTGGTACACCCTGATAATAAAGAGTTACAATAATCCAGCCTTGAAGTAACAAATGCATGGACTAGTTTCTCTGCATCGTTTTGAAGCAAGATATGCCTGATTTTTGCAATGTTACGTAGATGGAAGTAGGCGGTCCTTGAAATTGATTTTATGTGGGCGTTAAAGGATAAATCCTGATCAAATATAACACCAAGATTCCTTACAGTCTCACTGGAGGCCAAATTAATGCCATCCATAGTTAGTATATCTTTAGATAATTTGTTTCGTAGATTCTTCGGGCCAAGTACAATAACTTCAGTTTTGGTCGTGTTTAACATCAAAAAGTTTAAGGTCATCCACGTTTTTAAGTCCTTGAGGCAGTCTTGAATTTTATTTAGATGATTAATTTCATCAGGCTTGATTGATAAATATAGTTGAGTATCATCCGCATAACAATGAAAGTTTACAGAATGATTCCTTATAATATTGCCTAACGGAAGCATATATAATGTGAACAAAATAGGTCCGAGCACTGAGCCCTGTGGCACTCCATGGCTAACTTTGGTTTGCGTGGAAGATTCATCATTGACACGTACAAACTGAGAGCGTTCAGATAGATAGGACCTAAACCAGCCTAAAGCAGTTCCCTGTATGCCAACTAAGTGCTCTAGTCTTTGCAATAAGATATCATGATCGATAGTATCAAATGCAGCACTGAGATCGAGCAAAACAAGAATAGAGACGAGTCCCTTGTCGGAGGCTATTAGAATGTCATTTGTGACTTTAACCAGAGCTGTCTCTGTGCTATGATGTGTTCTAAAGCCAGACTGAAAATCTTCAAATAAATCATTGTTTTTTAAGTAATCACACAGCTGTTTAGCGACCGCTTTCTCAAGAATCTTTGAGAGGAATGGAAGATTAGAAATAGGTCTATAATTGGCTAAAACCTCTGGATCGAGGTTGTGCTTTTTAAGAAGCGGTTTTATCACTGCTACTTTGAATGATTGTGGAACATAGCCTGATAATAAAGACATATTCATAATATTTAATAAAGAAGTGCTAATTAATGGAAAAACTTCCTTCAACAGCTTAGTTGGAATTAGGTCTAACATACACGTTGATGGTTTAGAAGAGAGAATCATTGAATTTAATTGTTCAAGGTTAATGGCTGAAAAGCATTCTAGTTTACTATCTAGTGTAATATTAGAACTTACGTTTCCGGGAGCTGTTGATAACACTATACTGGTCAAAGGCAAGAGGTCATTCATTTTGTTTCTAAGAGTAACAATTTTAGGCTCAATCTATTATTCTATTTCCTTGCCTCCATGACTCTCATTTCCTCTTCTTACCTCCTTGTCTCCTCTCTCCTTGGCTAACCCTTTTTCTTGCTTCCTGTCCCTAACCCCTAATCCCGTATTTTCCTTGCCTTCTTCTCTCCTTACCACCTTTTCTAATGTTTCTGAAGTGTTGAGTTTCTCCTCTCAAAATGTCACGAAAGGAAATACTTCGACACCTTTGTTCCTACTTCATAATATAATACTGTATATTATTATATTGCATACACTTGTCTCTCCTCTTCTCACCTCCTTGTCTCCTCTCTCCTCTCTAATTGACTTTTTAGCTTCCTGTCAGGCGGACATTGTTTCTGCCTTTCAGTCCCAACTGATTTCCCAGAATGCCGCTGGGCATCGGCGGGGGTTCAGATGGTTTGTGTGTGTGTGTGTGTGTGTGTGTGTGTGTGTGTGTGAGATTAGTCCAGACTGATGGACACATTCACCTCCACCCGTGCGTTTTATTGGTCAGTTCCTCTGCGGGGGGGCGCTGTGACTCAGAATCTCCTGCTGCCCCCTCACACACACACACACACACACACACACACACACACACACACACACACACACACACACACACACACACAAACACGCACACCCTCGCTGGACCTTATGAACCCATCAGAGCTTCATGCATGAATACATGTTTATTATCTCAGACAGAGAGAAAAGTGACAAGGTGATGAAAAACGCAGAAGATGACGTTCAAAAAGATGCAAAACAACCAAAAACAAACAAAATAAGATGCAAGACGACTAAACAAGAAGTGAAAAACAATCTAAACACCAAAGAAAAGTGACAAAACGTAAAAAGACCCCAAACGAATGAAAAGAGATGCCAAACAACCAATGAAGGTGAAAAGCTGACATGAAAACACCAAGAAGAGATTCAGTGGATCAAACAGAGACACGTGAAGAAACAAACATCAGAGACACTAATCTCCACAAAATGAATCACACAGTGAAGCAAAGACTAAGAGATGAAAGATAAACAGCAAGAGATGAAAACACCTTGAAAAAAAAGAAGACGTTCAACAAACAGACCGTAACGACCACGAAGAGAAAGGACTGAAGAGGAAGCGCTGACGGTGCAAAAAGAAACACAAACTAAACGTTAAATGTGCGTCGAAACATTTCCTTTCTTGACATTTTGTGAGATTTACTTACAAAGAGTTACGAGAAAGAAGAGTTAGGAGAACGAAGAGTTACGAGAACGAAGACTTACGAGAACGAAGAGTTACCAGAACGAAGAGTTACCAGAACGACGAGTTACGAGAACGAAGAGTTACGAGAACGAAGAGTTACAAGAATGAAGAGTTAGGAGAACGAAGAGTTACGAGAACGAAGAGTTACAAGAATGAAGAGTTACGAGAACGAAGAGTTACGAGAACGAAGAGTTACGAGAACGAAGAGTTACAAGAACGAAGAGTTACCAGAAAGAAGAGTTAGGAGAACGAAGACTTACGAGAACGAAGAGTTACCAGAACGAAGAGTTACCAGAACGAAGAGTTAGGAGAACGAAGAGTTACGAGAACGAAGAGTTACGAGAACGAAGAGTTACGAGAACGAAGAGTTACAAGAACGAAGAGTTACCAGAAAGAAGAGTTAGGAGAACGAAGACTTACGAGAACGAAGAGTTACGAGAACGAAGAGTTACCAGAACGAAGAGTTAGGAGAACGAAGAGTTACGAGAACGAAGAGTTAGGAGAACGAAGAGTTACGAGAACGAAGAGTTACGAGAACGAAGAGTTACCAGAACGAAGAGTTACGAGAACGAAGAGTTACGAGAACGAAGAGTTAGGAGAACGAAGAGTTACGAGAACGAAGAGTTACGAGAACGAAGAGTTACCAGAACGAAGAGTTAGGAGAACGAAGAGTTACGAGAACGAAGAGTTAGGAGAACGAAGAGTTACGAGAACGAAGAGTTACGAGAACGAAGAGTTACCAGAACGAAGAGTTACGAGAACGAAGAGTTACGAGAACGATGAGTTAGGAGAACGAAGAGTTACGAGAACGAAGAGTTACCAGAACGAAGAGTTACGAGAACGAAGAGTTACGAGAACGAAGAGTTAGGAGAACGAAGAGTTACGAGAACGAAGAGTTACGAG
>CM053252.1:2043188-2115688 GCA_028583405.1 Pogonophryne albipinna
GGGGAAGTTAGTGGATCGTGTGCAGAGTTAATATCTTATCTTTAGTGTGGGCTAACACACACACACACACACACACACACACACACACACACACACACACACACACACACACACACACACACACTCTCTCAGCAGTGTTTAATGTGTTGAGTCAATATTTGCTTTCTCTCTGTGATCTCCATTAAAGGTTAATTAGCCTCGCTGCTGGTTCACTCCCTTCTCTCCCGTCTCTCCCGGCAGCACACGTGCACCACGCATGTCACGTCCTCTCAGCACCGGATGTTGCGGGTGTTTCATTTCATTTAAACAGAAAAACTATTATGAATATGTCTTTATTATCAGGCTATGTTCCACAATCATTCAAAGTAGCAATGATAACACCGCTTCTTAAAAAGCACAACCTCGATCCAGAGGTTTTAGCCAATTATAGACCTATTTCTAATCTTCCGTTCCTCTCAAAAATTCTTGAGAAAGCGGTCGCTAAACAGTTGTGTGATTACTTAAAAAACAATGATTTATTTGAAGATGTTCAGTCTGGCTTTAGAACACATCATAGCACAGAGACAGCTCTGGTTAAAGTCACAAATGACATTCTAATAGCCTCTGACAAGGGACTTGTCTCTATTCTTGTTTTGCTCGATCTCAGTGCTGCATTTGATACTATCGATCATGATATCTTATTGCAAAGACTAGAGCACTTAGTTTGCATACAGGGAACTGCTTTAGGCTGGTTTAGGTCCTATCTATCTGAACGCTCTCAGTTTGTACGTGTCAACGATGAATCTTCCACGCAAACCAAAGTTAGCCATGGAGTGCCACAGGGCTCAGTGCTCGGACCTATTTTGTTCACATTATATATGCTTCCGTTAGGCAATATTATAAGGAATCATTCTGTAAACTTTCATTGTTATGCAGATGATACTCAACTATATTTATCAATCAAGCCTGATGAAATTAATCATCTAAATAAAATTCAAGACTGCCTCAAGGACTTAAAAACGTGGATGACCTTCAACTTTTTTTGATGTTAAACACGACCAAAACTGAAGTTATTGTACTTGGCCCGAAGAATTTACGAAACAAATGATCTAAAGATATATTAACTATGGATGGCATTAATTTGGCCTCCAGTGAGACTGTAAGGAATCTTGGTGTTATATTTGATCAGGATTTATCCTTTAACGCCCACATAAAATCAATTTCAAGGACCGCCTACTTCCATCTACGTAACATTTAAAAAATCAGGCATATCTTGCCTCAAAACGATGCAGAGAAACTAGTCCATGCATTTGTTACTTCAAGGCTGGATTATTGTAACTTTTTATTATCAGGGTGTACCAAGAAGTCAGTCAAGTCGCTTCAGCTGATTCAAAATGCTGCAGCTCGTGTACTAACCAGAGTTAGGAAAAGGGACCACATTACTCCTGTTCTGGCTGCCTTACACTGGCTCCCTATAGAACACAGGATAGAATTTAAAATTCTTCTTCTCGCCTACAAAGCCCTTAATGGGCAGGCGCCATCTTACCTTAAAGAACTCATTATACCCTACTGTCCTACTAAGGCATTGCGTTCCAAGAATGCAGGGTTGTTGGTTGTTCCTAGAGTCTCTAAAAGTACAATGGGAGCCAGAGCCTTTTCTTATCAAGCTCCACATTTGTGGAATCAGCTTCCAGTTTGTGTTCGGGCGGCAGACACCCTATCCGTTTTTAAGAGTGCGCTTAAGACCTTCCTTTTTGATAAAGCTTATAGTTAGGGCTGATTAGATTCAGCCCCTAGTTTTGCTGATATAGGCTTAGTTTTGTCGGGGGACATCTTACTTCTTCCTTCTCTCTGTCTATACCTGTGTACTCTCATGTTCCGATTAACCCAGCTTCCCCAAATTTCTTTCTTTTTGGTGTCTATATACGCCGGGATCCGGAGTCATGGATGATCCTGCGATCCTGTGTCCTGCATCGCGAGCCCTGGATCTTGAGTCGTGGCTGTGGTCCTGGATCATAGGTCCTGGATGGATATCCTCGTGTATTCATCTTCCTATTATACACACATGCATTTCCAAACATTTGGACTACCTATGTTGCAAATGTATTATCTTTTCAATTTACACACGGCATCTATTGCACGTCTGTCCGTCCTGGGAGAGGGATCCCTCCTCTGTTGCTCTCCCTGAGGTTTCTCCCATGTTCCCTTTAAACTGTGGGTTTTCTCCGGAAGTTTTTCCTTGTATGATGTGAGGGTCTAAGGACAGAGGGTCTAAGGACAGAGGGTCTAAGGACAGAGGGTCTGAGGACAGAGGGTCTGAGGACAGAGGGTCTAAGGACAGAGGGTCTGAGGACAGAGGGTCTGAGGACAGAGGGTCTGAGGACAGAGGGTCTAAGGACAGAGGGTCTGAGGACAGAGGGTCTGAGGACAGAGGGTGTCGTATTGTCATTCTGATATTCTGTACAAACTGTGAAGTCCACTGAGACAAATGTAACATTTATGATATTGGGCTATATAAATAAACATTGATTGATTGAACAGAAAAACAAACAAAAACGAACAAAATAAGATGCCCGACGATTAAAAAAAGATGTGAATAACAATCAAAACACCCAAGAGAAGACACAAAAGTAAAAAAAACACCCCAAAAGACCAGAAATAGACCGACTACAACTAATAAAAAGAGACGGCAAATAACTAAAACATCCAAAAAGAGACACAACACATCTATGAGCAACCAAGAAATCCTCAAAAGACAAAAAACGATCAAAATAGATGCTACACGAGACACAAAATGACCAGAAACAACTCCTACAAAACTGATAAGAAGAGACGCAAAACCGCTAAAACAAGTAAAAAGAGACAATCAATTAATAACCAAAAGAAAAACTAAATGATCAAATAGATGACCAGAAACATCAAAGACATTCAAACTACTAAGCTACTAAGAATCAAAGGGTTTGAGATAATGGATCATGAAGAGATGCTCAAGGACAAATATACCTGTATGTTTTCTAATATTTCACATCAAACTCTGGACAGATGAGAGGCGGAGCCACAAGGTTGACTGATTTCTCTTTTTATTGATAATTACATAAATTATTCAGGTACAGTGCAGCAGGACAGCTGCTGATTGGTCCATCCAGTCGCAGATGGGAAGGTCAGGTGATCGGCCGGTTGGTCAGCTGGGAACAAAAAACAATGAGGACAGGTGAGACACAAAATACAAGGTACCTGGGCGTGGCTTAAACAGACAGTCTGGTAACTGGGCGGGGCTTAAACTGACAGTGAGGTAACTCGGCGGAGCTTAAACTGACAGTGAGGTAACTGGGCGGGGCTTAAATAGACAGTCTTGTAACAGGGCGGGGTTTAAACTGACAGTGAGGTAACTGGGCGGGGCTTAAATAGTTAACAAGTGACATGGGCGGGGCTTAAACTGACAGTAAGATACCTGCGCGGGGCTTTAACAGGAAGTCAAGCCCTTCCAGTAGAAGTTCTTGCACCCGGCTTTGCGTTCCCGGGGGGGCAGGCTGTTGGATGGGCCGATGGACCGCTCCAGGTTAGTCTTCCCTCCCGTTGCCATGGAAACGACCTCTGCGTCGCGCTGGGCGGCGTTGGGAGGAAGAGACATCTGAGCCAGCAGGTCCTCGACCGCACGTTTACTCCAGTCCTGAAACCAGGTTTAGAGAGGGTTCAACATCAGGATCCATGTATCTGTGATCCTCTCCAGAATGGAAGGAGTCATCACATACAGAGCATCAACTAGTTCCTGAACAGTGTCCTTCACATGCTGATATCCAAGAGAGGGAGTTACACAGTCACAAGATGGAGGAATAGAAAGCAGTATTCAATGTTTACTTCAGATTAGCTCCACGTCAGAAATGAGCATGCTTGATGTCTCTCTCCATAGAGGCTGAATCATCATGTTAATCACATAGCTATCATCTGCCTCAAACAGTCCTGATGCTCTTCTAGGTAATCACACATCCTGTCATGTTCACAGCTACAGTTGGGATACCTTTGTTAGCATGCTACTCTCATGTTGGAGGAGGACATTAACACAGATCTGATATATGAAACACAAATAAAGGATTAACAAGCAGGTCTCTGCCCTAACAGACACATGAGCTCGCCTCAAGAAACAAAAGAAATCCTAAAACTCATAACAAAAACCTTTCAGGAGATGATGTTTCACAACCTGTAATTACTTTGCTTTGTTGTTAGTCTTTACAACAACAACACAAAAACGTTATGCTTCCCACTGTAGGACGCCATATTACAGACATTTAAAAAATCTAATTCTATGTTTTGTGCATCGGTTTTCACACGTTTCAGACGTCCTGCAGCGTGTCTCACTACAGGAGCTCCCATTTCATCATTCAGAGCTCATCCACGCTGAAACAACGTGTGAAATACAGGTGGGGTGAGGAGGACCCTTTGTATCTCAGTATGTAGTGTCTCTACTTTAAAGAGTCCTCTCCTGCTGATGTTCAGGTGTATCTCAGTATGTAGTGTCTCTACTTTAAAGAGTCCTCTCCTGCTGATGTTCAGGTGAATATCAGTATGTAGTGTCTCTACTTTAAAGAGTCCTCTCCTGCTGATGTTCAGGTGTATATCAGTATGTAGTGTCTCTACTTTAAAGAGTCCTCTCCTGCTGATGTTCAGGTGTATATCAGTATGTAGTGTCTCTACTTTAAAGAGTCCTCTCCTGCTGATGTTCAGGTGTATATCAGTATGTAGTGTCTCTACTTTAAAGAGTCCTCTCCTGCTGATGTTCAGGTGTATATCAGTATGTAGTGTCTCTACTTTAAAGAGTCCTCTCCTGCTGATGTTCAGGTGTATATCAGTATGTAGTGTCTCTACTTTAAAGAGTCCTCTCCTGCTGATGTTCAGGTGTATATCAGTATGTAGTGTCTCTACTTTAAAGAGTCCTCTCCTGCTGATGTTCAGGTGTATATCAGTATGTAGTGTCTCTACTTTAAAGAGTCCTCTCCTGCTGATGTTCAGTTGTATATCAGTATGTAGTGTCTCTACTTTAAAGAGTCCTCTCCTGCTGATGTTCAGGTGTATATCAGTATGTAGTGTCTCTACTTTAAAGAGTCCTCTCCTGCTGATGTTCAGGTGTATATCAGTATGTAGTGTCTCTACTTTAAAGAGTCCTCTCCTGCTGATGTTCAGGTGTATATCAGTATGTAGTGTCTCTACTTTAAAGAGTCCTCTCCTGCTGATGTTCAGGTGTATATCAGTATGTAGTGTCTCTACTTTAAAGAGTCCTCTCCTGCTGATGTTCAGGTGTATATCAGTATGTAGTGTCTCTACTTTAAAGAGTCCTCTCCTGCTGATGTTCAGGTGTATATCAGTATGTAGTGTCTCTACTTTAAAGAGTCCTCTCCTGCTGATGTTCAGGTGTATATCAGTCGGTAGTGCCTCTACTTTAAAGAGTCCTCTTCTGCTGATGTTCCGGTGTATATCAGTATGTAGTGTCTCTACTTTAAAGAGTCCTCTCCTGCTGATGTTCAGGTGTATATCAGTATGTAGTGTCTCTACTTTAAAGAGTCCTCTCCTGCTGATGTTCAGGTGTATATCAGTATGTAGTGTCTCTACTTTAAAGAGTCCTCTCCTGCTGATGTTCAGGTGTATATCAGTATGTAGTGTCTCTACTTTAAAGAGTCCTCTCCTGCTGATGTTCAGGTGTATATCAGTATGTAGTGTCTCTACTTTAAAGAGTCCTCTCCTGCTGATGTTCAGTATGTAGTGTCTCTTCTTTAAAGAGTCCTAGATGGTGAGATATGAAAATGATATGCAAGAAGGTATAAGGTACACTATGCGGTTCTATCAGTATATCAATGTCATTTTAAGGATGAAAAACAGCTGTATTTCTATGACTTAAGCTAAAGCAATTAGAATTTAAGTGAATCTGTATAAAATGGAAGTAGTTTCTTATCTTAGCGGTACTGCAGCATCAGGTCTAAAACCAGCAGACTCAGGGACAGCTTCAGGTCTAAAACCACCAGACTAAGAGACAGTTTCAGGACTAAAACCACCAGACTCAGGGACAGCTTCAGGTCTAAAACCACCAGACTCAGGGACAGTTTCAGGACTAAAACCACCAGACTCAGGGACAGTTTCAGGTCTAAAACCACCAGACTCAGGGACAGTTTCAGGACTAAAACCACCAGACTCAGGGACAGTTTCAGGTCTAAAACCACCAGACTCAGGGACAGTTTCCGGTCTAAAACCACCAGACTCAGGGACAGTTTCAGGTCTAAAACCACCAGACTCAGGGACAGCTTCAGGTCTAAAACCACCAGACTCAGGGACAGCTTCAGGTCTAAAACCACCAGACTCAGGGACAGTTTCAGGTCTAAAGCCACCAGACTCAGGGACAGTTTCAGGTCTAAAACCACCAGACTCAGGGACAGTTTCAGGACTAAAACCACCAGACTCAGGGACAGTTTCAGGTCTAAAACCACCAGACTCAGGGACAGCTTCAGGACTAAAACCACCAAACTCAGGGACAGTTTCCGGTCTAAAACCACCAGACTCAGGGACAGTTTCAGGTCTAAAGCCACCAGACTCAGGGACAGTTTCAGGTCTAAAACCACCAGACTCAGAGACAGTTTAAGGTCTAAAACCACCAGACTCAGGGACAGTTTCAGGACTAAAACCACCAGACTCAGGGACAGTTTCAGGTCTAAAACCACCAGACTCAGGGACAGTTTCCGGTCTAAAACCACCAGACTCAGGGACAGTTTCAGGTCTAAAACCACCAGACTCAGGGACAGTTTCAGGTCTAAAGCCACCAGACTCAGGGACAGTTTCAGGTCTAAAACCACCAGACTCAGAGACAGTTTAAGGTCTAAAACCACCAGACTCAGAGACAGTTTCAGGACTAAAACCACCAGACTCAGAGACAGTTTCAGGTCTAAAACCACCAGACTCAGGGACAGTTTCAGGTCTAAAACCACCAGACTCAGGGACAGTTTCAGGTCTAAAACCACCAGACTCAGAGACAGCTTCAGGACTAAAACCACCAGACTCAGGGACAGTTTAAGGTCTAAAACCACCAGACTCAGAGACAGCTTCAGGACTAAAACCACCAGACTCAGGGACAGTTTCAGGTCTAAAACCACCAGACTCAGAGACAGCTTCAGGACTAAAACCACCAGACTCAGGGACAGTTTAAGGTCTAAAACCACCAGACTCAGAGACAGCTTCAGGACTAAAACCACCAGACTCAGGGACAGTTTCAGGTCTAAAACCACCAGACTCAGGGACAGTTTCAGGTCTAAAACCACCAGACTCAGGGACAGTTTCAGGTCTAAAACCACCAGACTCAGGGACAGTTTCAGGTCTAAAACCACCAGACTCAGAGACAGCTTCATCCCACAGGCCATAAGATGTTAAACAGCTGAACTTTGGAAAGAACATCCATAACATTCATCTGATTGCAACTCATATCAATATTCCAATGACTGTATTTAGACTATTCTACTGTATTCTATTAGATTTGTATTTACTTGCACTATTGTGTCATTGTGCTGCTCTGTGGGAGGAGCCTGTGACCTCACATTTGCATTGGCAGTAAAAGCCTTGAATCTGATCTGATCTCACCTGTGACAGGAGTCCGGCGCTGCGAGCACGTTGAAGCAGACGATGGTGACGCAACTCCAGATCCAGGTCCAGGTCCTGGTTCTGATACTGGTCCTGGTCCTGGTCTCTGTCGGCCTGTGAGGAAACACCCGGGCCGAACAGAACCAACGCCACGACGACCAAGATGGCAGGAAAACGAACGCACTGCATACCTGCCGGGAGAAGAAAAGCACAGGTGAGGAACTCAGCCAATCAGAGCGAAGCTGAGGAGAGGAAGGCCCGCACTAACAGAAGATCAGACAAGATAAGAAGTACAAGTCCCAATTTGGGAAATGTTTGCGTTGCAGTAGCTTAAAAAGACAATACAAAATAAAAGACTAGAAATAAACAATCTCAATAGAAATAAAATAGCTTAAGTAGAAAATATATGTGTTGAATTACAAATGTACAGTAACAAAATATAAAGTAGGCTGTTATACATACTTTCTGCTGGTCTGGGTTCTGCTTGTTCTTCTTCTGCTGCTGCTGGGAGTTCTGGATCTGGGATGGTTCTCTGGCCCTGGCGCTCTTGGTGCCGCTCTTTTAAAGTCCTCCTGCAGGTCACATGACGTCGGGTGTTTTGATTGACAGCCGGCGGGCGTGCACGGCGACGGAGGAATGTCGGAACAAACGTCCATTAGTCCTTATTGACTTTTAATGGAGTGTGAACAATAAAAGAATGAAACTATCAGCGGCAGACAGTGAACACACACAACGGCAGAATGTCCGGCTGAAGAGCGGGGAATTAACGGAGCGTCGGGAGGATTAGCAGAATTCATTAGCACTCGCTGATATCTCCATTAAACAAAGAGGCAGCAGCAGCAGAGTCGCCCACTCCACATTTAGTGAGAACAAACACCACTTTAAAAGTCTGTGTTCTGCAGAGGATGCTCACGGCGTGCTTATCTCCAGGAGGAGAAGTGCACAAAGTAAAGTTTAGCTGACATCTGAACACCGGCGAGGAGACGTTACCACGGGAGGAAGCCAGGCTCATTGTCTGTGTGCAGAGAGGGCTTACAGTCCGGTGGGAGAGGAGGAGAAACTGCTCTGGTGTTCAGACCAGGAGAAAAGTTTCAAGTGTTCCGTAAAAAGAGATTTCCATAAAATGTTCTGGAAAGAAGTCGTAATAATTCAAGAAAACAATGACGAGTAAAGAACGTGGAGAGACAGTGGTGTTATATTTAAAAAGTAAAGTCTTAATATTTAAAGGATAAACGGCCTCTAAGGATCTGGATATAGAAAACCCTACAGGTTAAACTGTAGCTGACAGATATCACCATGAAACCCCACCTCCTGACTTTAACACAGTTATCTTTTCTCACATGTTATGTTTCAATATGCTAATGAGGCGTTATGTGTGACATTAAACACAGAGTTAGTGAAATGAACTCCTGAAGGTGGTCTTTCTTCACAGGTCTGACATAAGACACAACATATTGATCAGTGCATTCAAAAGAAAAAACTCAATTCTCCGAGTAGTGGATTAACGTCCAGCAACAACACAGGACGTCTCTAAAGGGAGTCGTGGAGTATGGTGGCGCTGCAACGGTTAAACCATTGGGAAGAACGTACCTAAAATGTTTGATGGTCTTATTTGAACAATGTGGTCACATGACTCCTTCTGATGTCACTGCAGATCAGCTGTAAGCTAGTTAGCTAACGTAGCTAACCTAGTCATTTCAGATATACTGATAAACTCTGACAGTTATGAGACGACTGACTCAGAGACGGGTGCTTTATAAACCCCCCCCCCCCAAAAGGCAACGCAACTTCTCTTTCTATTCTTTCTTCTTTTAGTTTCCAAAATTATATACATTTCTTTTATTTTGGGAATCAATTGTTTTTTGTCAACTTTTTTTTGGTCCATTTCCTTTGACACCTTTTTTTCGTCCATTTTTTTCAGTCAACTTTTTTTTGTCCAGTGTCCTCTCGTCCTCTCGTCCTCTCGTCCTCTCGTCCTCACGTCCTCACGTCTTCACGTCTGGCTGTAAACAGACTGTTTTGCTCTCTCAGATTTCATTTCCCTCGTTGTGTTTTATTTCTCTTCTTAACGGCTCGTCTAACATCTGGCCCAGACAGCAGCTGGAAGGAGCCTCTGGAAACGCTGGCAGGGTCACAGGGTCACAGGGTCACAGGGTCACAGGGTCACAGAGTCACAGAGTCACAGGGTCACAGAGTCACTGAGTCACAGAGTCACAGGGTCACAGGGTCACAGAGTCACAGAGTCACAGGGTCACAGGGTCACAGAGTCACAGAGTCACAGGGTCACAGGGTCACAGAGTCACAGAGTCACAGAGTCACAGGGTCACAGAGTCACAGGGTCACTGGGTCACAGGGTCACAGGGTCACAGGGTCACAGGGTCACAGAGTCACAGAGTCACAGGGTCACAGAGTCACAGGGTCACAGGGTCACAGAGTCACAGGGTCACAGGGTCACAGAGTCACAGGGTCACAGGGTCACAGAGTCACAGGGTCACAGGGTCACAGGGTCACAGAGTCACAGGGTCACAGAGTCACAGGGTCACAGGGTCACAGAGTCACAGGGTCACAGAGTCACAGGGTCACAGGGTCACAGGGTCACAGAGTCACAGGGTCACAGGGTCACAGGGTCACAGGGTCACAGAGTCACAGAGTCACAGAGTCACAGAGTCACAGAGTCACAGAGTCACAGGGTCACAGAGTCACAGGGTCACAGGGTCACAGAATCACAGAGTCACAGGGTCACAGGGTCACAGAGTCACAGGGTCACAGGGTCACAGGGTCACAGAGTCACAGAGTCACAGAGTCACAGAGTCACAGGGTCACAGGGTCACAGAATCACAGAGTCACAGGGTCACAGGGTCACAGGGTCACAGAATCACAGGGTCACAGAGTCACAGGGTCACAGAGTCACAGGGTCACAGGGTCACAGAGTCACAGGGTCACAGAGTCACAGAGTCACAGAGTCACAGAGTCACAGGGTCACAGGGTCACAGGGTCACAGAGTCACAGAGTCACAGGGTCACAGGGTCACAGAGTCACAGAGTCACAGGGTCACAGGGTCACAGAGTCACAGGGTCACAGGGTCACAGAATCACAGAGTCACAGGGTCACAGAGTCACAGGGTCACAGGGTCACAGGGTCACAGAGTCACAGAGTCACAGGGTCACAGGGTCACAGAGTCACAGAGTCACAGGGTCACAGGGTCACAGAGTCACAGGGTCACAGAGTCACAGGGTCACAGGGTCACAGGGTCACAGGGTCACAGAGTCACAGGGTCACAGAGTCACAGGGTCACAGGGTCACAGAGTCACAGAGTCACAGGGTCACAGGGTCACAGAGTCACAGAGTCACAGGGTCACAGGGTCACAGGGTCACAGAGTCACAGGGTCACAGAGTCACAGGGTCACAGAGTCACAGGGTCACAGGGTCACAGAGTCACAGGGTCACAGAGTCACAGGGTCACAGAGTCACAGGGTCACAGAGTCACAGGGTCACAGAGTCACAGGGTCACAGAGTCACAGGGTCACAGGGTCACAGAGTCACAGGGTCACAGAGTCACAGGGTCACAGGGTCACAGGGTCACAGAGTCACAGAGTCACAGGGTCACAGGGTCACAGAGTCACAGAGTCACAGGGTCACAGGGTCACAGGGTCACAGAGTCACAGGGTCACAGAGTCACAGGGTCACAGAGTCACAGGGTCACAGGGTCACAGAGTCACAGGGTCACAGAGTCACAGGGTCACAGAGTCACAGGGTCACAGAGTCACAGGGTCACAGGGTCACAGGGTCACAGAGTCACAGAGTCAAAGAGTCACAGAGTCACAGAGTCACAGGGTCACAGAGTCACAGAGTCACAGAGTCACAGAGTCACAGAGTCACAGGGTCACAGGGTCACAGGGTCACAGAGTCACAGAGTCAAAGAGTCACAGGGTCACAGAGTCACAGGGTCACAGGGTCACAGAGTCACAGGGTCACAGAGTCACAGAGTCACAGGGTCACAGGGTCACAGAGTCACAGGGTCACAGAGTCACAGGGTCACAGAGTCACAGGGTCACAGAGTCACAGAGTCACAGGGTCACAGGGTCACAGAGTCACAGGGTCACAGAGTCACAGGGTCACAGGGTCACAGAGTCACAGGGTCACAGAGTCACAGAGTCACAGAGTCACAGAGTCACAGGGTCACAGAGTCACAGAGTCACAGGGTCACAGGGTCACAGGGTCACAGAGCTGCAGACCAGCAAACCAACACGCTGTATAACCTACTCGGTACTTCCAGTTCAAACTGAAATGCTTTAACTTTGCAGAGCGTCATCAGCGTGATCCGCCTTTTACCTGCCAAAGAAACCGTGTGTACGCTTTAAGCTTTAAATGAACTGATATTAAGTTACACTGTTGTTTAGGTGAGACGAGACCAGTTAAGAAAAACAGCTAAATAATAACTGATATTCAGAGCTGTGAGAAGTACTCATATCTGGTGCTTGAGTAAAAGTAGAAGTACTCAGATTGTGTACTTGAGAAAAGTAGAAGTACTCAGATTGTGTACTTGAGAAAAGTAGAAGTACTCAGATTGTGTACTTGAGAAAAGTAGAAGTACTCAGATCTGGTACTTGAGAAAAGTAGAAGTACTCAGATTGTGTACTTGAGAAAAGTAGAAGTACTCAGATCTTGTACTTGAGTAAAAGTAGAAGTACTCAGATTGTGTACTTGAGAAAAGTAGAAGTACTCAGATCTGGTACTTGAGAAAAGTAGAAGTACTCAGATTGTGTACTTGAGAAAAGTAGAAGTACTCAGATCTTGTACTTGAGTAAAAGTAGAAGTACTCAGATTGTGTACTTGAGAAAAGTAGAAGTACTCAGATCTTGTACTTGAGTAAAAGTAGAAGTACTCAGATCTGGTGCTTGAGTAAAAGTAGAAGTACTCAGATTGTGTACTTGAGAAAAGTAGAAGTACTCAGATTGTGTACTTGAGAAAAGTAGAAGTACTCAGATCTGGTACTTGAGTAAAAGTAGAAGTACTCAGATCTGGTGCTTGAGTAAAAGTAGAAGTACTCAGATTGTGTACTTGAGAAAAGTAGAAGTACTCAGATTGTGTACTTGAGAAAAGTAGAAGTACTCAGATATTGTACTTGAGAAAAGTAGAAGTACTCAGATTGTGTACTTGAGAAAAGTAGAAGTACTCAGATCTTGTACTTGAGTAAAAGTAGAAGTACTCAGATTTTGTACTTGAGAAAAGTAGAAGTACTCAGATTGTGTACTTGAGTGAAAGTAGAAGTACTCAGATCTGGTACTTTAGTCAAAGTACAAGTACTCAGATCTTGTACTTGAGTAAAAGTAGAAGTACTCAGATCTGGTACTTTAGTCAAAGTACAAGTACTCAGATCTTGTACTTGAGTGAAAGTAGAAGTACTCAGGTCTTGTACTTGAGTAAAAGGAGAAGTACTCAGATCTTGTACTTGAGTAAAAGTAGAAGTACTCAGATCTTGTACTTGAGTAAAAGGAGGAGTACTCAGATCTTGTTCTTGAGTAAAAGTAGAAGTACTCAGATCTTGTACTTGAGTCAAAGTAGAAGTACTCAGATCTTGTACTTGAGTAAAAGTAGAAGTACCAGAGTGTAGGAATACTCTGTTACAGTAAAAGTATTCAAAATGTTCCTCAAGTGAAAGTAGAAAAGTATTCTCATCAAAATATAGTGAAAGACAGTGAAAGTAGTCGTTGTGCAGATTGGTCCATTTCAGAATAATATATATGATACGTTTTATAATGATTGATCATGAAAGTGTTCTCAAAGCTGGTGAAGGTGCAGCTAGTCTGAATGGCTTTGTAGACTGCAGGGTAGCTGGTGAAGGTGCAGCTAGTCTGAATGGCTTTGTAGACTGCAGGGTAGCTGGTGAAGGTGCAGCTAGTTTGAATGGCTTTGTAGACTGCAGGGTAGCTGGTGAAGGTGCAGCTAGTCTGAATGGCTTTGTAGACTGCAGGGTAGCTGGTGAAGGTGCAGCTAGTTTGAATGGCTTTGTAGACTGCAGGGTAGCTGGTGAAGGTGCAGCTAGTCTGAATGGCTTTGTAGACTGCAGGGTAGCTGGTGAAGGTGCAGCTAGTTTGAATGGCTTTGTAGACTGCAGGGTAGCTGGTGAAGGTGCAGCTAGTCTGAATGGCTTTGTAGACTGCAGGGTAGCTGGTGAAGGTGCAGCTAGTCTGAATGGCTTTGTAGACTGCAGGGTAGCTGGTGGAGGTGCAGCTAGTCTGAATGGCTTTGTAGACTGCAGGGTAGCTGGTGGAGGTGCAGCTAGTCTGAATGGCTTTGTAGACTGCAGGGTAGCTGGTGAAGGTGCAGCTAGTCTGAATGGCTTTGTAGACTGCAGGGTAGCTGGTGGAGGTGCAGCTAGTCTGAATGGCTTTGTAGACTGCAGGGTAGCTGGTGAAGGTGCAGCTAGTCTGAATGGCTTTGTAGACTGCAGGGTAGCTGGTGAAGGTGCAGCTAGTCTGAATGGCTTTGTAGACTGCAGGGTAGCTGGTGAAGGTGCAGCTAGTCTGAATGGCTTTGTAGACTGCAGGGTAGCTGGTGGAGGTGCAGCTAGTCTGAATGGCTTTGTAGACTGCAGGGTAGCTGGTGAAGGTGCAGCTAGTCTGAATGACTTTGTAGACTGCAGGGTAGCTGGTGAAGGTGCAGCTAGTCTGAATGGCTTTGTAGACTGCAGGGTAGCTGGTGGATTTACTCCAGGTGGAACTAAAGTCTGATTCAACACTTGATTATATTTCACATCCTTCATCCAGATCTGTAAAGTAACTAAAGGTATTAAATACATGTAGTGGAGGAAAAGTACACCATGTACCTCTGAACTGTAGTGGAGTAAAAGTACACAGTAACATAACATGGAAATACTCAAGTAAAGTACAAGTACCTCCAAATTGTATTTAAGTACAGTACTTGAGCTTAGTTACTTTCCACCTCTGCTCATATTTAAATTAGAGAGACATCAATTTGGCAAGTGTTAGGCCCCGCTGTTGAAATGTCCCAGTGGGGATAATATCCCCCACTGACCCCACTCAGACAAGCACCTTGAGATCCTCACAGGATTTATTACAAGTAAACATGGTGAAGTCTACAAATACCCACTGGCTGAGAGGCAGAACCACAGCAGAGACATGAACACAAACACAGAGAGATGAGGACGTTAATGTAAGGTACGACTGTGGCTGAGAGGGGGTGTGGTCGTCCTTCAACCAGCAGGTTGTTGGTTCGATTCCAGCCCTTAAGTCAACATGTGGATGTGTCCTCGGGCAAAATACTGAACCCTGAGATGCTCCTGATGGCCAGCTGTGTGTGTGTGTGTGTGTGTGTGTGCATACCGTTGGCTCCTTAGCAACACTGCTCACTGTTAATGTGTCACCACGACAACCAGCTGCTGCTAATGTGCCGTTTATTAGCATTTAGAGAACGTGATGAAGACGAAGGTGGTCGAGACACTAACATAATACCCCTTAAACTCAAACGGTTCTTCTATGTTTTAATACTGGATGTTATCAGACTCCTTCGTTTTGTTTGTGAACATTATTTAGTCATTTCCTGAATAAACCCTGGAGCTCTTCTGTTTACTATCTATTCAACCCAACAGCAACTGTTTTGCTTATAAATGCTAAATGGACCCCTCCAAGCCACACACACACACACACACACACACACACACACACACGCACGCACGCACGCACGCACGCACACACGCACGCACACACACACACACACACACACACACACACACTCACTCTGAGTCACAGGCAAACATTTTAATTGAATGTAGACGGAGTGTGAGAGATTTAAAAATAGTAATTTAAATTCTGGGAACAATAATAACATGCAGTTTATTTATTTATTTTTATTTGTGTTTTAGATTATAGGAAAAGGAGGTTCAATGCTTCCTTTACTACCTCCTTTAGGAAACATTGGACCTTCCTTTACAAAAGGAAATGAGAAAGTGCAGGACTCTTTAAAGTAGAGACACTACATACTGATATACACCTGAACATCAGCAGGAGAGGACTCTTTAAAGTAGAGACACTACATACTGATATACACCTGAACATCAGCAGGAGAGGACTCTTTAAAGTAGAGACACTACATACTGATATACACCTGAACATCAGCAGGAGAGGACTCTTTAAAGTAGAGACACTACATACTGATATACACCAGAACATCAGCAGGAGAGGACTCTTTAAAGTAGAGACACTACATACTGATATACACCTGAACATCAGCAGGAGAGGACTCTTTAAAGTAGAGACACTACATACTGATATACACCTGAACATCAGCAGGAGAGGACTCTTTAAAGTAGAGACACTACACACTGATATACACCTGAACATCAGCAGGAGAGGACTCTTTAAAGTAGAGACACTACATACTGATATACATCTGAACATCAGCAGGAGAGGACTCTTTAAAGTAGAGACACTACATACTGATATACACCTGAACATCAGCAGGAGAGGACTCTTTAAAGTAGAGACACTACATACTGATATACACCTGAACATCAGCAGGAGAGGACTCTTTAAAGTAGAGACACTACATACTGATATACACCTGAACATCAGCAGGAGAGGACTCTTTAAAGTAGAGACACTACATACTGATATACATCTGAACATCAGCAGGAGAGGACTCTTTAAAGTAGAGACACTACATACTGATATACACCTGAACATCAGCAGGAGAGGACTCTTTAAAGTAGAGACACTACATACTGATATACACCTGAACATCAGCAGGAGAGGACTCTTTAAAGTAGAGACACTACATACTGATATACACCTGAACATCAGCAGGAGAGGACTCTTTAAAGTAGAGACACTACATACTGATATACACCTGAACATCATCAGGAGAGGACTCTTTAAAGTAGAGACACTACATACTGATATACACCTGAACATCAGCAGGAGAGGACTCTTTAAAGTAGAGACACTACATACTGATATACACCTGAACATCAGCAGGAGAGCACTCTTTAAAGTAGAGACACTACATACTGATATACACCTGAACATCAGCAGGAGAGGACTCTTTAAAGTAGAGACACTACATACTGAGATACACCTGAACATCAGCAGGAGAGGACTCTTTAAAGTAGAGACACTACATACTGATATACACCTGAACATCAGCAGGAGAGGACTCTTTAAAGTAGAGACACTACATACTGATATACACCTGAACATCAGCAGGAGAGGACTCTTTAAAGTAGAGACACTACATACTGATATACACCTGAACATCAGCAGGAGAGGACTCTTTAAAGTAGAGACACTACATACTGATATACACCTGAACATCAGCAGGAGAGGACTCTTTAAAGTAGAGACACTACATACTGATATACACCTGAACATCATCAGGAGAGGACTCTTTAAAGTAGAGACACTACATACTGATATACACCTGAACATCAGCAGGAGAGGACTCTTTAAAGTAGAGACACTACATACTGATATACACCTGAACATCAGCAGGAGAGGACTCTTTAAAGTAGAGACACTACATACTGATATACACCTGAACATCAGCAGGAGAGGACTCTTTAAAGTAGAGACACTACCTACTGATATACACCTGAACATCAGCAGGAGAGGACTCTTTAAAGTAGAGACACTACATACTGATATACACCTGAACATAAGCAGGAGAGGACTCTTTAAAGTAGAGACACTACATACTGATATACACCTGAACATCAGCAGGAGAGGACTCTTTAAAGTAGAGACACTACATACTGATATACACCTGAACATCAGCAGGAGAGGACTCTTTAAAGTAGAGACACTACATACTGATATACACCTGAACATCAGCAGGAGAGGACTCTTTAAAGTAGAGACACTACATACTGATATACACCTGAACATCAATATGCTATTTGGGAATGTACTTCTGGAGTAGAGTAACACAGAGAGAATGCAGTAGTTCAAAGGATGTGAAGCGCTCTTTAATGAACAGGATTCAACACAAAGTCACTTCTGTAAAACAACATGTTTTATTGAAACACAACAAGAATAATATTCACAAATGTTATCAGTGATCTTTAACAGTTACAGGAGAAGATTATGTACAACGAGGATTAGATAATAATGTCGGACTGTAAACACGTAATACGTAAATATTACAGTTTATTAAAATGGTTTAATACAGATAAGGTTCCTGCAGATTCAGGCAACCACAAGCCCCAGAATGCATTGCTGTGAGAATCGTCCCAATAAAAAGCTCCACTCAGTCGCCGTGCAGAAAATAGCAATGTGATTTGTATTTAATTAGTGTTCTCATTCATTTCAAGTTTTCTAGGAGCTCCTTTCTTCTTCAGTGGTGTTTCAGCACTGCCCTCTCCTGGCTGCAGGAGGTACTGCAGCAGTATTATTGGTCATATTAGTACCACTGGAAGACGTATTCAGACACTGTACTGTAGTAAAAGTACCAAAAGATTACAGTTAACATACTCCAAGTAGAAGTTGCATGGAAAACGTCGTTTCATCAGCAAATTGGACTTAAGTCTCAAAATGAAAGTATTCATCCTGAAATGTTATTAACATCGATGTTGTATTAAGTAGGATTTTACTGATGTCGACAAACACAGTCCTTATTCATGTTTAAGAACATCTTTTTTGTATTTACATAATTGTGTATTAATATGTAAATCTGCAAAGCAGCTGGTAACTGAAGCGGTGGATTACAACATGTAATGGAGTAAAAGTAGAAATTAGCAATGTGGAAATACCTCAACATGTTTTCAGTATTTATCAGGAGTACAGAGTCAGTAGTATTTACAGCAGTAGTATCTGTAGTATCTGTTGTATCGGTAGTATCTGTAGTATCTGCAGTATCTGTAGTATCTGTAATATCTGTAGTATCTGTAGTATCTGTTGTAACTGTAGTATCTGCAGTATCTGTAGTATCTGTAGTATCTGTAGTATCTGTAGTATCTGCAGTATCTGTAGTATCTGTAGTATCTGTAGTATCTGTAGTATATGTAGTATCTGCAGTATCTGTAGTATCTGTTGTAACTGTAGTATCTAAAGTATCTGTAGTATCTGTAGTATCTGTAGTGTCTGCAGTATCTGTAGTATCTGTAGTATATGTAGTATCTGCAGTATCTATAGTATCTGTTGTAACTGTAGTATCTGTAGTATCTGTAGTATCTGTTGTAACTGTAGTATCTGTAGTATATGTAGTATCTGCAGTATCTGTAGTATCTGTAGTATCTGTAGTATCTGTAGTATATGTAGTATCTGCAGTATCTGTAGTATCTGTTGTAACTGTAGTATCTGTAGTATCTGTTGTAACTGTAGTATCTGTAGTATATGTAGTATCTGCAGTATCTGTAGTATCAGTAGTATCTGTAGTATCTGCAGTATCTGTAGTATCTGTAGTATCTGTTGTAACTGTAGTAACTGTAGTATCTGTAGTATCTGCAGTATCTGTAGTATCTGTTGTAACTGTAGTATCTGTAGTATCTGTAGTATCTGTAGTGTCTGCAGTATCTGTAGTATCTGTTGTAACTGTAGTATCTGTAGTATCTGTAGTATCTGTAGTGTCTGCAGTATCTGTAGTATCTGTAGTAACAGTAGTATCTGTTGTAACGGTAGTATCTGTAGTATCTGTAGTATCTGTAGTATCTGTAGTATCTGTTGTAACTGTAGTATCTGTAGTATCTGTAGTATCTGCAGTATCTGTAGTATATGTAGTATCTGTTGTAACTGTAGTATTTGTAGTAACAGTAGTATCTGTTGTATCTGTAGTATCTGTAGTATCTGTAGTATCTGTAGTATCTGTAGTATCTGTTGTAACTGTAGTATCTGTAGTATCTGTTGTAACTGTAGTATTTGTAGTATCTGTTGTAACTGTAGTAACTGTAGTAACAGTAGTATCTGTTGTCACTGTAGTATCTGTAGTATCTGTAGTATCTGCAGTATCTGTAGTATCAGTAGTATCTGCAGTATCTGCAGTATCTGTAGTATCTGCAGTATCTGTAGTATCTGTAGTATCAGTAGTATCTGTAGTATCTGCAGTATCTGTAGTGTCTGCAGTATCTGTAGTATCTGTAGTATCTGTAGTATCTGTAGTATCTGCAGTATCTGTATTATCTGTTGTAACTGTAGTATCTGTAGTAACAGTAGTATCTGTTGTAACTGTAGTATCTGTAGTATCTGTAGTATCTGCAGTATCTGCAGTATCTGTAGTATCAGTAGTATCTGTAGTATCTGCAGTATCTGTAGTATCTGCAGTATCTGCAGTATCTGTAGTATCAGTAGTATCTGTAGTATCAGTAGTTAGTTACAGTTGCTTCATGCAGACTCGGCAGCGGCTGATCAGATTTCCTGGAAACTCTCCGGTGTCGGTCTGAGGCTTCGGTTTACTGCGGGCAGAAACACACAATCACACAATCAGAGGTATTGTGATGGTGCCTCTGCGTGTCTGGACACCATCATATGTTTGTGACCATAACAATAATACAGGCTTCTTATCTCCATATGTTGACACTGTTGTGTATCCGACTATGGTAAACACACGTTAAGGTGACGTTGTTACTTTGATATGTTTTGTACTTGAATGTCTCGTTGAAGGTGTGTGTAACTGAACGACTCGTTAAAACTGTGGTTCCTCAACGTCTCCTTAAAGGTACCTGAAAATGTCTCGTGTCATACATACGTTTTTATTAAATGTGTTGTGTAACTGAATGTGTCTGTAATGGTTAAAGGTACCTGAACGTGTCGGTAAAGGTGTGGTGCCTGAACGTCTCATTAAAGGTACCTGAACGTCTGGTTAAAGGAACCTGAAGGTCTGTTCAAAGGTACCTAACAGCTGGTTAAAGGAACCTGAACGTCTGGTTAAAGGTACCTGAACATGTCGGTAAAGGTGTGGTACCTGAACGTCTCATTAAAGGTACCTGAACGTCTGGTTAAAGGAACCTGAACGTCTGGTTAAAGGAACCTGAACGTCTCATTAAAGGTACCTGAATGTCTGGTTAAAGGAACCTGAACGTCTGGTTAAAGGAACCTGAACGTCTGGTTAAAGGAACCTGAACGTCTCATTAAAGGTACCTGAACGTCTGGTTATAGACACCTGAATGTCCGGTTAAAGGAACCTGAATGTCCGGTTAAAGGAACCTGAAGGTCTGGTTAAAGGAACCTGAACGTCTCATTAAAGGTACCTGAACGTCTGGTTATAGGAACCTGAACGTCTCATTAAAGGTACCTGAACGTCTGGTTATAGACACCTGAATGTCCGGTTAAAGGAACTTGAAGGTCGCTTCAAAGGTACCTAACAGCTGGTTAAAGGAACCTGAACGTCTGGTTAAAGGAACCTGAACGTCTCATTAAAGGTAACTGAACGTCTGGTTATAGACACCTGAATGTCCGGTTAAAGGTACCTGAACGTCTCATTAAAGGCACCTGAACATCTGGTTAAACGTAACTGAACATCTGGTTAAAGGCACCTGAACGCCTAATCAAAGGCACATGAACGTCTCATTAAAGGTACCTGAACATCTCATTAAAGGTACCTGAACGTCTCATTAAAGGCACCTGAACGTCTCATTAGAGGCACCTGAACATCTCATTAAAGGCACCTGAACGTCTCATTAGAGGTACCTGAACGTCTCATTCAAGGCACCTGAACGTCTCATTAAAGGCACCTGAACGTCTCATTAGAGGTACCTGAACGTCTCATTCAAGGCACCTGAACGTCTCATTAAAGGCACCTGAACGTCTCATTAGAGGTACCTGAACGTCTCATTCAAGGCACCTGAACGCCTGGTTAAAGGCACCTGAACGTCTCATTAAAGGCACCTGAACGTCTCATTAGAGGTACCTGAACGTCTCATTCAAGGCACCTGCACGTCTCATTAGAGGTACCTGAACATGTCGTTGGGGTTGAGGGCGGCCAGCCAGTAGCTGTAGGAGTCGGTGTAGTAGTTGCAGGTTCCTCTGCCGTGACACTCGATGAAGGGAATCTTCCGGAAGTTTTGCAAGCAGGATCCTGGAGAGGCCAGAGGCTGACCTGAACCCTCAGCCCCCACCCCCGTCTCCTGCAGATCAATAACAGCAAGGGGCAAAGGTCAAAGGTCAACCCATTGTAGACTGTTAGGAAAATCTCACTGGTCACCGGCTTGAGCTTCATCTCAGGATCCATGTATCTGTGATCCTCTCCAGAATGGAAGGAGTCATCACATACAGAGACTAGTTCCTGAGCAGTGTCCTTCACATGCTGATATCCAAGAGAGGGAGTTACACAGTCACAAGATGGAGGAATAGAAAGCAGTATTCAATGTTTACTTCAGATTAGCTCCACGTCAGAAATGAGCATGCTTGATGTCTATCTCCATAGAGGCTGAACACATCTTGTCATGTTCACAGCTGCAGTTGGGGTACCTTTGTTAGCATGCTACTCTCAGGTTGGAGGAGGACATACATTGTCCCAACATAGACCACATGGGTTCATCTTTTTACTAAAAACTACGAGTTCAGTCCACAAGCAGCCCAGTTTATTCACTTTCCCACTCAGCATGTTTAAGAAAGGTCTGATGTAGAGACCCCAAAAAACGTCTTTACATATCATTTAGCTGATGCTTTTATCCAAAGCGACTTACAACAAGTGTCTGTTGATTGTGTGTATATAGGATAGAAATATTTGTATCCATATCTTTTATATATATTTGTACTTCGTATCTCTCTGTCTGTACACACAAACTGAAAGATTGACAATAAAGTTGACTTTGACTTGAAAACCCATAAAGATTAAAACTCCGAACGACAAGGAAAGTGCAGATATTTTCACTTCAAGCGAGATCCTACCGGAGTAAGAGCTGGTGAATTAGTTACAAGGCCTAAATCAAGCCCCCCGTGTATTCACTTCCCCACTTCAAAGGGTTCAAACAGTCAAAGGTTTGATCGTCAGATGCTCAGCAGCTTCAGAGTAGACATGGCATGACATTCTTCTGACCTGAGCTCATATATAATAAAATACAAAATAAAAAGTAGTGCAAAAAGACTATGCTGTATACATGTCAATAGAATATGGGATATGTACAAGAACAGAATATTAAATTAAATAATGTAAATTAAGACAAATTGGGGTGATAACTATTTATATAAATTAGTATATTGCAAGATGACAACTCAGCATGTTAAACGGAAAATCTGCTTTTACATCTGTCGCTGTCACATTTGAACAATGACCATAACTTAACAAGAATTGCCACCATATTTAGCACTGGGACATCGCTCAGGGTTTCGTAAATGTGATCTCACCATGACGAAGGAGTATCCGAACCACAGGGGGTCCCATCCCGACGGACACTCGGGGATCTCGCTGGTCTGACTGTGGACGGAGATCACGTTGGCACGGGCCTCGCACACCGAACACCTGCAACACAGGACCGGTTTTTTATTTAAAGGTCTCCTATTATAGATATTTGTTGGCATATATTATAGGTCTCAGAAATATAAAAACATGTCGATGAAGTGTTTTGCTCAAAATACCAAACAGATCATTCTAGCCTCATCCCCCTCTGCTTCAGCTGTTAGTAAAGAGATGATTCTGGGTCTAAAGCTTTATAAAAAACAAAAATTCAAATTCAAATTCTCCCAGCAGAAACTCAGCTAAATGCTGCCGTGATGAAACTCCATATCATGTTCCAAACCACATCAAGGATTCTCTCTGAAACAGGATGGAGCTCAAACTCTTTCTCTCTCTCAGGTTTACCACAAGGTGACTTCCTTTGGATTTCCTGCTTCTTCACACAGACTCTCTCCAGTACAGGTTAGCTCTGAGTGTTAGCATGCTAATGTAAACACAGACCATATTACTTCCAGAACACGTCTCATTGTTTCTGACAGCAACGTTTCTGATTGGCCCGTGGGGGTAAAGCCCGCCCACATTTTAGAAATGTCGTCATGACGCAGCAAATCTGGATCAGCTCCGTTGTTCCCCGTTTTTAGAGATGTGGGTACGGAGGAAAAGAGAGAGGGGTTTGTTTCCTGACACTTTGAGAGTCTCCTGACACACCGGGGACACACCGGGGACACGCCGAGGACACACCGGGGACACATGGGGGGGGCACCGGGGACACATGGTGATGTAGAGAAGACATCAAGAAGTGCATTTTGCATGATAGGAGACCTTTATGAGGTCCATTTACATCTAGAATACTTCCTTTAGTGTGTGTGTGTGTGTGTGTGTGTGTGTGTGTGTGTGTGTGTGTGTGTGTGTGTGTGTGTGTGTGTGTGTGTGTGTGTGTGTGTTACCGGCTGATGTAGTCCTTCAGAGAGTCCCCGGAGATCAGCGGCATGCTACCCGGCAGTGGTTTGTCGGTGGACAGCCAATAGGAGTAGTCGTTGCGGGAGGCGTAGCGGCAGGTGTTGTCGGTGTTGCAGAACAGGAAGGGCATGGTGGTGAAGCGAGGTAAACAACTACCTAATGTACCTGCAGAGAGAGAGAGAGAGGGAGGTGTGAGTAGTCAACAACGTCTTTCTGTTTCGTACCGCCACTCCTCGGTCGATAAGGAATTTGATTCAACACTGATCTGGATCCTACGGTAGCTAACACGGTCATTTCCATCGGTAGCAATATGCTTTTCTTTTGTAAAATACATTTTTGAAAGTTATGAAATTACTAAAAGTTTATGTATATTAAGGATCCCCATTAGCTTTTGCTCTTGACAAAAGCTACTCTTCCTGGGGTCCGACACTTAAAACAATACAACAATAATACAACGTAAGGGTCCCAATCCGTACATGACCCTAAACCATTCTTAGGAAAGAATCAAAACTCTGCGAAGAGTCTGTTACTAAGCACTGACCGGTAAGGTGACACAAAGTACTTACAATCTCTCAAAACTCAACATGAGTGCATCAGAATCAGAATCCCTTTATTAGTCCCACGGAGGGGACATTTACATTATTACAGCCAAAGACAGCTGAATGTTAACTACAACATATTAAAAGGTGCAGAGTGCAGCACTGCGGTAAATATTCGAAGTACCCAGGTCTTGTCCGTGCGCTCGGTTGTTTCCGTTGATGAACAGCAGCGAGTAGCCGCTGTACATCAGGGTGGATCCTGCAGGGCATTCTGGGATAAAGAGTTCCTGGCTGTGTCTGGTGAACAGGAAGCCGTCGTTCTCCGGAGCGTCCCGGCACGGACCGGGGCGACCGGGAATACCTTTAGCACCGACCTGTCCTCGTTCACCCAAGATCCCTGAAAACACAGAGGCTCTGTTTAGTCATTGTTAGAGACGTTAAGAAAGGTCTGATGTAGAGACCCCAAAAAACGTCTTTAAATATCATGAGTGACTTTCAATAAGTGCCAAACCCATACAGATTAAAACTCCGAACAACAAGGAAGGTGCAGATATTTTCACTTCAAGCAGATCATACCTAAGTTCTGGTGAATCAGATAAAATGCCTAAATTAACTCAAAAAGGATGTTTTTGTAACTGTTATATAATGGAGGAAGCGGCATGCTGTGTTTTCTATATTAAAGTAGAGAAACATCGGTTAGCAATAATGAACCCCCTCATGAAGCCCTTTTTCCTTGTGAGCCAATCACTTCTGCAAATAACACCAAACCACAGAGTTGTAAAGGATGTGGACCGTATCCCCTTTTTTCATCCTTCATCCAAGTATTAAAGGTCTTCGAAGGACTTTGATACGCACATTGTGTTTCTGTGCATTTGCTGCCTAACTCATAACGTCTTTAGACAACAGCTGCATTTTAGGTTTATCCCGTTTCTGTGTTTCGTCAGCTTTTGTGAAATAATTATCTAAAGTTTTTGTTATTCATACCAGCTCCCTGCCAAAACCCTGACACTTTCCAATGTTAGACGTGTGGGTCTTTTAAAAAAATATATATATTGAAGTATATTATATATTTATATTGAAGTTTTCAAATATAACACATTTTTCATTTCATTTCAAACCTTTATTTAACCAGATTGGTCCCATTAAACACATAAAACGGTCAATCTAGGTGGCAGATACAGTGTACAATCAAATGAATAGACATGTAAATAAACACAGGTGAGTATACAGACGATACAGGGATAACAAAGAACAGAAATCTGAAAGAATATGACGTGGGCGACAAAACTTTATAATCTTTTTCCCGTTAGTTTTATTGAACATTACCAACATTATTTTTCAAAAACTCCATGAAACTCCCCCAGATATTTTCAAAAACCGCCAGCTTTCCTTTAGTAATGTCTGTTCTAAAGCAGTGTTTCTCAAACTTTTTCATACCAATTGGAAAACACTCGCGGACCACCTAACTCCACAAATATCCCAAAACACATCGTTTTTTTAGAACAGATTACAAATCGCCTGAAAATGGTACAAACAGGAGGCAACATGTGTGACGAAGGTGTTGCGCTGGGCTATATCATGCAATCGAAACTTAAGCTCACTCCATTGCGGAGATATTCCCGCGAGAGTGCGGAAAACTTAAATTAATTAATTAATTTCAAATGTGAAATTGTACCAATATACTCACGGACCACTAGGGGGCGCACACGGACCACCAGTGGTCCGCGGACCACACTTTGAGAAGCACTGTTCTAAACTAAAGCAACACATTCTGACAGATCCTTAATATATTTATTTATACTTGGTTTGTTCACATTTTTCCATTCTATAGCTATTGCCCTGTTAGCTTGTAAAAGACACAAGTCTGTAAGTGCCCGCTCATCTTCTTAGAGACAAAGTCTTTCGGATAAATACCCAGGATGCACATCGTCGGTGGCTCTTACCTTTTGATCCAAGGAAACCTCGATCCCCCTCTTCCCCTTTGACTCCAGGACGTCCGCCGTGTCCTGGCCTGCCCCCCCTCCCGACAAATCCTTTTATACCTGCAGCCACAAAACACAGATCTGTTTCCAAAACCGCCTGCACTCTGATCACACAACAGCACGTATGGTGTTCGGGCAAGGCAAGTGTATTTACAGAGCACTTTTCAACACAAGGCAATTCAAAGGGCTTTACAAAAATGAAAGACATTAAGAGCATAAAACACATTAGAAACATTAAAAAGCAAAGATGAATAAAAGTGTGAGATGTGAATAGTTCAATTAAAAGCAAAAAGAAAAGTCTTCAGTCTGGATGTAAAAGTAGTCAGAGTTGCAGCGGACCTGCAGGTTTCTGGGAGTTTGTTCCAGATGTTTGGAAATATCCCGAACCAAATTCTCCCATCCCTCTACCCCTAGTCTTCCCGTGAAATTATAGTTCGTTTGACACTTTTCTAACCTCTTTATATTCCTCTCATCCTTCTCTTTCATCTATTTTGCATCTCCAGACAACACATGTTCCTGTTTTACTGTTACCCGAACCCATCTTTGACCTTTAAACCACTTTTCTTTTCAAATCCCAGTATTAGGATATTTAAACCTGTTTTAAATCTTCCCTCAAGAATCTTTGGCCTTCTTATGTATCACAGCTAAATATTCCAGACTCACCTGGACCTCCAGGTGTCCCTCGGGCCCCCGGGGGTCCATTTTCTCCTGGGTACCCCGGGGTGCCATCTGAGCCTTGTTCCCCTGGCAGCAGCAACACGTTCCTGGGTACGTCCTTCCCCCTCAGGCCTGCAGGGGGCAGTGTTCAGTTCTACATCTGGCACTTATTGGACGTGTAACATTTTATATTTGTATTCAATTTAATATTCAATAATCAATTTCTTGCACAATTAATGTAAATATAATATCCTGCATTATATATTGTTACTGGAAATGTGTATTTCCACATGTATATTTTTTTACTTTTTAATGCTATTTTATTTTTACTTCAGAAATATTTTTGATTGTTTATTTCTAGTTTCTTAATTTCTCTTATGCCTTGTTTTTTAAGATGCTGCAATGCAAACATTTCCCAGATTGGGATCAATAAAGTACTTCTCTTATGTATCTATCTATCTATCTATCTATCTACAGTGTATCTATCTATCTATCTATCTATCTATCTATCCATCTATCTATCTATCTATCTATCTATCCATCTATCTATCCATCTATCTATCTATCTATCTATCTATCTATCTATCTATCTATCTGTGTCTATGTATTATACTAATATGCACTTTTTAACATTTGCTTTTTTACACCATTGCTCTTAGTTATTTATTACCCCATGTATAATTGTTTATGTAACTGTTTTCATTACTGAACACTTAGACAGGGTTGCGCTCCAAAATGTATCGCCCTTAGCTTGTGGTGCTAGCGGCGTAACGTTGATGAGTGTGTGTTCGAGACAGAGAAAGTGTGTGTAGAGTTTATTTGGAGTATATAAACGCTTTAGACCCCTGAAGACTGCAGCCAAACTCTAACTGCTGATTAAAGGTTCGGTTCGGTTAGCTCCGAACTTAGCAACAACTCCGGCTAAAGCTCACTTAAGGTGGACTGACATTTTAAGGTGGACCTGCTTAGAGAAGCAACAGACCTCCAACAACAGAGGTGTATTATTTAATTCCTTTGAACAATAAGAAGAGATTGTTTTTAACATTAACATTTCTGGAAAAGCACAGTAAAAACATATTGGAGCTGTTTTTGATGAGTTTATATGTAGATGTGACTGATTGTGTTTAACGGGCAGAGGATCCTGAATTTCTCTGGTGTTTTTGTCAAGTATTAATTACCTCTCCTCCCAGGTGGTCCCGGAGGTCCTCTTGGGCCATCGCTACCTGCTGGTCCGATCTCCCCCTTCACACCTGAAACACACAATGAGCCAAAAGGTCACAGAGTTTTTAAACTTTCAAATAACGCTTAATCAGGTCCGCTTGGTATCACTCTTTAATGCACTGCGTACCCCGGGGGTGTCATTTTGCACGGTCGTCCGCTAAATAGTGAATTTAAAAAAAGCGGTCTAAATGAGACGACTAAACGTCATCACGCCCAACATTAGCCACCTTTAGCTTAGCAGTGGTGAAGTGAAGTCATGTGACCATGCTATAGTTCCTTTATAGCCCAACATTAGCCGCCTTTAGCTTAGCGGTGGTGACGTGAAGTCATGTGACCGTGCTGTAGTTCCTTTATAGCCCAACATTAGCCACCTTTAGCTTAGCGGTGGTGACGTGAAGTCATGTGACCGTGCTGTAGTTCCTTTATAGCCCAACATTAGCCGCCTTTAGCTTAGCGGTGGTGACGTGAAGTCATGTGACCGTGCTGTAGTTCCTTTATAGCCCAACATTAGCCTCCTTTAGCTTAGCGGTGGTGACGTGAAGTCATGTGACCGTGCTGTAGTTCCTTTATAGCCCAACATTAGCCTCCTTTAGCTTAGCGGTGGTGACGTGAAGTCATGTGACCGTGCTGTAGTTCCTTTATAGCCCAACATTAGCCACCTTTAGCTTAGCGGTGGTTACGTGAAGTCATGTGACCGTGCTGTAGTTCCTTTATAGCCCAACATTAGCCGCCTTTAGCTTAGCGGTGGCTGCCTTACACTGGCTCCCTATAGAACACAGGATAGAATTTAAAATTCTTCTTCTCGCCTACAAAGCCCTTAATGGACAGGCGCCATCTTACCTTAAAGAACTCATTATACCCTACTGTCCTACTAGGGCATTGCGTTCCAAGAATGCAGGGTTGTTGGTTGTTCCTAGAGTCTCTAAAAGTACAATGGGAGCCAGAGCCTTTTCTTATCAAGCTCCACATTTGTGGAATCAGCTTCCAGTTTGTGTTCGGGCGGCAGACACCCTATCTGTTTTTAAGAGTGCGCTTAAGACCTTCCTTTTTGATAAAGCTTATAGTTAGGGCTGATTAGATTCAGCCCCTAGTTTTGCTGATAGGCTTAGTTTGTCGGGGGACATCTTACTTCTTCCTTCTCTCTGTCTATACCTGTGTACTCTCATGTTCCGATTAACCCAGCTTCCCCAAATTTCTTTCTTTTTGGTGTCTATATACGCTGGGATCCGGAGTCATGGATGATCCTGCGGTCCTGTGTCCTGCATCGCGAGCCCTGGATCTTGAGTCGTGGCTGTGGTCATGGATCATAGGTCCTGGATGGATATCCTCGTGGATTCATCTTCCTATTATACACACATGCATTTCCAAACATTTGGACTACCTATGTTGCAAATGTATTATCTTTTCAATTTACACACGGCATCTATTGCACGTCTGTCCGTCCTGGGAGAGGGATCCCTCCTCTGTTGCTCTCCCTGAGGTTTCTCCCATTTTTCCCTTTAAAACTGTGGGTTTTCTTCGGAAGTTTTTCCTTGTACGATGTGAGGGTCTAAGGACAGAGGGTGTCGTATTGTCATACTGATATTTTGTACAAACTGTGAAGTCCACTGAGACAAATGTAACATTTGTGATATTGGGCTATATAAATAAACATTGATTGATTGATTGATTGATGTGACCGTGCTGTAGTTCCTTTATAGCCCAACATTAGCCTCCTTTAGCTTAGCGGTGGTGACGTGAAGTCATGTGACCGTGCTGTAGTTCCTTTATAGCCCAACATTAGCCTCCTTTAGCTTAGCGGTGGTGACGTGAAGTCATGTGACCGTGCAGTAGTTCCTTTATAGCCCATCATTAGCTCTTTACTTCAGAAATCGTGGAGTGGTGTTAATATGTGGAGATTATCCTGCTGAACTAAACGTGTAAGAATCATAAACGTTTGTTTGACACAGAGATAATTTTTTGCTATAATCCAAAACCAATCCAACTCAGAAACACCACATCCCTGCAACACTCTTTTCAACTGTAGTCCTTACCAACAGGTCCGGTGACTCCAGTTTCTCCCATCATGCCTTTCTGTCCCGGTTGGCCTGGTGGTTTGTCTTCACCCTGTCAATTAAACAACCGTGTAAAAATAAAAAGACGGTGTTTTGAGGAAATCCAAACAAACACACAACTCCTTCAGTTTCCTGATAGAATATGAAAGAATATATATTTTTGATTTGAGATTCCAGTGTAAGATTTCAAATCTGAGATGAACTGGACACACATGTATCTTCCTTCTGAATCTTTTCAGATGTATAACTATGGGATGTACTGACCGGCGGGCCCCGGGGTCCAGTGTCTCCATGGTTACCAGGTGGTCCTTGGTCTCCTGAAGCTCCTTTAAATCCCTCGTCTCCTTTAAAGCCAGGACCCGGAGGACCAGGAGGACCTCGGTAACCTGTCGGACCTGCAGAGGAATGTTTCCACACATCATTACACTCACTAAATATACTAAAACAGGACCATTCTACTCATACAGGTGCAAACTTAGCGATTTACAATAAGTGCCAAACCATAGAGTTGCATTTCCTCACCTTTGGGTCCGTGTTCTCCAGGGATTCCTTTCTCTCCTTTGACTCCTTCAATGCAGACTCCCTCTTTTCCAGGACAACCAGAGGGGCCCGGTGGTCCCAGAGGACCAGAACACCCTGGGTTTCCCCCAGCACCAGGAGGGCCCGGTGGACCGCAGGCCCCCGGAGGACCCGCCCCTCCAACACACCCTGAGGAGAGGGTGGGGTTTAATCCTCGTCTTTAATTCTGACTGAAAACTAAACTCGATTACAGATCAGGACTCACCAGGTGGACCCGTCTTCCCGTCGGGGCCCCGAGACCCGATCCCAGGAACTGGGGGACAGAAAACCAAACAATCAGAGATCCAGACCAGCACCAGACTGGGTTCTAAGCTGAAACTCTTTTCAACATGTATGGTGGATTCAGAACCATTGAGCCCAATCTCCTACCTCCCATAGCTCCTTTCTCCCCAGGAGGACCAGGTATACCGTCCTGGCCCTGGTTCCCTCTGGGACCCGCTGGACCAGGATCTCCAGGGGCCCCCTTGTTCCCTGAAAATGAAGAAGATATAAGTAACCCACGTCATGACCGAAAGAACGAGATCGCGGATACAAGCGGCCGAGATGGGTTTTCTCCGCAGGGTGGCTGGTGTCTCCCTTAGGGATAAGGTGAGAAGATCGGTCATCAGGGAGGGACTCGGAGTTGAACCGCTCCTCCTTCGCGTCGAAAGGAGCAAGTTGAGGTGGTTCGGGCACCTAGTTAGGATGCCACCTGGGCGCCTCCCTAGGGAGGTGTTCCAGGCACGTCCAGCTGGGAAGAGACCAAGGGGTAGACCTAGGACCAGGTGGAGGGATTATATCTCTTCGCTGGCCTGGGAGCACCTTGGGATCCCCCAGTCAGAGCTGATTGATGTGGCCAGGGAAAAGAAAGTTTGGGGCTCTCTGCTGGAACTGCTACCCCCGCGACCCGACCACGGATAAGTGGGAGAAGATGGATGGATGGATAAGTAACCCACACTGAAGTCTTTAGATCAGTGTGTGGTTCTGCTTCCTGGCGGCACGAAAACTCTGGTTTTGGTACTCTAGGTTTTTTTAGCTCTGAGCTCAGGATTAGCTGAAAAGAGTCCAGGAAGCTTATTTACAAGCTAACAGCATTTAATAAAACAATGATACGATGATACAAGGAAACTGCAAAGATGGTGGCTCTCCCCGATGGTTGCTGCTCCGTTGGTGTTGGTCAGTTGGGAAAGCAGACCGGCTTCCAGCTGGCCTCCTATTTTGTAATCTGTAGTCTTCTCCTATTGGCTTAACGTCGACGGGTCCAAGGCACGTCCTGTCGTTTTCTGGTGTTAGTTTTACAATATTCTAATATCTGTTGGTCATTTAAACATTCCCTAATAATAGTATTGCAGCGTCAATGAGTGAGGGTTAAAGACAGTGTGTTTAGTGTGCAACACCACGTGTAATTTCTCCTTAAATTCACACACACATGGGAGGCTGTGGCAAAACATACTATTAGCTACATGCTAATGCTAACCGGAAGTTGACAATGTTTACTCGCGAAAACCGGAAGTCGAGTGTGTGAACATCCGGTTTTCAGAATAAAGCAGCTTTAAATTAGAACAGTGTATTAATTTAAATTACGCCATATACATATTGATTGTATTCCTTACAGTACCTGTGAGGCCGGTGGGTCCCAAGGGGCCGCTGGTCCCGGCGGGACCATCACAACCCTTTCCCCCAGGGTTCCCAGGAGGACCTGGAGGACAGACACATTAATGGAGGCGTTTAGAGACCTGCTCTACCTGACCCTGAAACACATTAAGAGGTTTAGTGACCTGCTATACCTGACCCTGAAACACATTAAGAGGTTTAGAGACCTGCTCTACCTGACCCTGAAACACATTAAGACGTTTAGAGACCTGCTCTACCTGACCCTGAAACACATTAAGGCGTTTAGTGACCTGCTCTACCTGACCCTGAAACACATTAAGACGTTTAGTGACCTGCTCTACCTGACCCTGAAACACATTAAGACGTTTAGTGACCTGCTCTACCTGACCCTGAAACACATTAAGAGGTTTAGAGACCTGCTCTACCTGACCCTGAAACACATTAAGACGTTTAGAGACCTGCTCTACCTGACCCTGAAACACATTAAGACGTTTAGAGACCTGCTCTACCTGACCCTGAAACACATTAAGAGGTTTAGTGACCTGCTCTACCTGACCCTGAAACACATTAAGAGGTTTAGAGACCTGCTCTACCTGACCCTGAAACACATTAAGACGTTTAGAGACCTGCACTACCTGACCCTGAAACACATTAAGGCGTTTAGTGACCTGCTCTACCTGACACTGAAACACATTAAGACGTTTAGAGACCTGCTCTACCTGACGCTGAAACACATTAAGACGTTTAGAGACCTGCTCTACCTGACCCTGAAACACATTAAGAGGTTTAGTGACCTGCTATACCTGACCCTGAAACACATTAAGAGGTTTAGAGACCTGCTCTACCTGACCCTGAAACACATTAAGGCGTTTAGAGACCTGCTCTACCTGACCCTGAAACACATTAAGAGGTTTAGTGACCTGCTCTACCTGACCCTGAAACACATTAAGAGGTTTAGAAACCTGCTCTACCTGACCCTGAAACACATTAAGGCGTTTAGAGACCTGCTCTACCTGACCCTGAAACACATTAAGAGGTTTAGAAACCTGCTCTACCTGACCCTGAAACACATTAAGACGTTTAGAGACCTGCTCTACCTGACCCTAAAACACATTAAGAGGTTTAGTGACCTGCTCTACCTGACCCTGAAACACATTAAGAGGTTTAGTGAACTGCTCTACCTGACCCTGAAACACATTAAGACGTTTAGTGACATGCTCTATCTGACCCTGAAACACATTAAGAGGTTTAGAGACCTGCTCTACCTGACCCTGAAACACATTAAGACGTTTAGTGACATGCTCTATCTGACCCTGAAACACATTAAGAGGTTTAGTGACCTGCTCTACCTGACCCTTAAACACATTAAGAGCTTTAGTGACCTGCTCTACCTGACCCTGAAACACATTAAGAGGTTTAGAGACCTGCTCTACCTGACCCTGAAACACATTAAGAGGTTTAGAGACCTGCTCTACCTGACCCTGAAACACATTAAGGCGTTTAGTGACCTGCTCTACCTGACCCTGAAACACATTAAGGCGTTTAGAGACCTGCTCTACCTGACCCTGAAACACATTAAGGCGTTTAGTGACCTGCTCTACCTGACCCTGAAACACATTAAGAGGTTTAGAGACCTGCTCTACCTGACCCTGAAACACATTAAGAGGTTTAGTGACCTGCTCTACCTGACCCTGAAACACATTAAGGCGTGTAGAGCCCTGCTCTACCTGACCCTGAAACACATTAAGGCGTTTAGTGACTTGCTCAACCTGACCCTGAAACACATTAAGAGGTTTAGAGACCTGCTCTAACTGACCCTGAAACACATTAAGGCGTTTAGTGACCTGCTCTACCTGACCCTGAAACACATTAAGAGGTTTAGAGACCTGCTCTACCTGACCCTGAAACACATTAAGAGGTTTAGTGACCTGCTCTACCTGACCCTGAAACACATTAAGAGGTTTAGAGACCTGCTCTACCTGACCCTGAAACACATTAAGACGTTTAGTGACCTGCTCTACCTGACCCTGAAACACATTAAGACGTTTAGAGACCTGCTCTACCTGACCCTGAATCACATTAAGGCGTTTAGAGACCTGCTCTACCTGACCCTGAAACACATTAAGATGTTTAGTGACCTGCTCTACCGGACCCTGAAACACATTAAGACGTTTAGTGACCTGCTCTACCTGACCCTGAAACACATTAAGACGTTTAATGACCTGCTCTACCTGACCCTGAAACACATTAAGGCGTTTAGTGACCTGCTCTACCTGACCCTGAAACACATTAAGAGGTTTAGAGACCTGCTCTACCTGACCCTGAAACACATTAAGACGTTTAGAAACCTGCTCTACCTGACCCTGAAACACATTAAGGCGTTTAGTGACCTGCTCTACCTGACCCTGAAACACATTAAGGCGTTTAGTGACCTGCTCTACCTGACCCTGAAACACATTAAGAGGTTTAGAGACCTGCTCTACCTGACCCTGAAACACATTAAGACGTTTAGAAACCTGCTCTACCTTACCCTGAAACACATTAAGAGGTTTAGAGACCTGCTCTACCTGACCCTGAAACACATTAAGTCGTTTAGTGACCTGCTCTACCTGACCCTGAAACACATTAAGGCGTTTAGTGACCTGCTCTACCTGACCCTGAAACACATTAAGGCGTTTAGTGACCTGCTCTACCTGACCCTGAAACACATTAAGAGGTTTAGTGACCTGCTCTACCTGACCCTGAAACACATTAAGAGGTTTAGAGACCTGCTCTACCTGACCCTGAAACACATTAAGACGTTTAGAAACCTGCTCTACCTGACCCTGAAACACATTAAGAGGTTTAGAGACCTGCTCTACCTGACCCTGAAACACATTAAGTCGTTTAGTGACCTGCTCTACCTGACCCTGAAACACATTAAGAGGTTTAGAGACCTGCTCTACCTGACCCTGAAACACATTAAGACGTTTAGAAACCTGCTCTACCTGACCCTGAAACACATTAAGAGGTTTAGAGACCTGCTCTACCTGACCCTGAAACACATTAAGTCGTTTAGTGACCTGCTCTACCTGACCCTGAAACACATTAAGGCGTTTAGTGACCTGCTCTACCTGACCCTGAAACACATTAAGGCGTTTAGTGACCTGCTCTACCTGACCCTGAAACACATTAAGAGGTTTAGTGACCTGCTCTACCTGTCCCTGAAACACATTAAGGAGTTTAGAGACCTGCTCTACCTGACCCTGAAACACATTAAGGTGTTTAGTGACCTGCTCTACCTGACCCTGAAACACATTAAGCGGTTTAGTGACCTGCTATACCTGACCCTGAAACACATTAAGAGGTTTAGTGACCTGCTCTACCTGACCCTGAAACACATTAAGAGGTTTAGAGACCTGCTCTACCTGACCCTGAAACACATTAAGAGGTTTAGTGACCTGCTCTACCTGACCCTGAAACACATTAAGAGGTTTAGTGACCTGCTCTACCTGACCCTGAAACACATTAAGAGGTTTAGTGACCTGCTCTACCTGACCCTGAAACACATTAAGAGGTTTAGAGACCTGCTCTACCTGACCCTGAAACACATTAAGAGGTTTAGAGACCTGCTCTACCTGACCCTGAAACACATTAAGGCGTTTAGTGACCTGCTCTACCTGACCCTGAAACACATTAAGAGGTTTAGTGAACTGCTCTACCTGACCCTGAAACACATTAAGGCGTTTAGTGACCTGCTCTACCTGACCCTGAAACACATTAAGAGGTTTAGTGACCTGCTCTACCTGACCCTGAAACACATTAAGGCGTTTAGTGACCTGCTCTACCTGACCCTGAAACACATTAAGAGGTTTAGAGACCTGCTCTACCTGACCCTGAAACACATTAAGGCGTTTAGAGACCTGCTCTACCTGACCCTGAAACAAATGAAGACGTTTAGAGACCTGCTCTACCTGACCCTGAAACACATTAAGGCGTTTAGAGACCTGCTCTACCTGACGCTGAACCACATTAAGAGGTTTAGTGACCTGCTCTACCTGACCCTGAAACACATTAATACATTTAGTGACCTGCTCTACCTGACCCTGAAACACATTAAGAGGTTTAGTGACCTGCTCTACCTGACCCTGAAACACATTAAGAGGTTTAGAGACCTGCTCTACCTGAACCTGTAACACATTAAGAGGTTTAGAGACCTGCTCTACCTGACCCTGAAACAAATGAAGACGTTTAGAGACCTGCTCTACCTGACCCTGAAACACATTAAGGCGTTTAGAGACCTGCTCTACCTGACGCTGAACCACATTAAGAGGTTTAGTGACCTGCTCTACCTGACCCTGAAACACATTAATACATTTAGTGACCTGCTCTACCTGACCCTGAAACACATTAAGAGGTTTAGTGACCTGCTCTACCTGACCCTGAAACACATTAAGAGGTTTAGTGACCTGCTCTACCTGACCCTGAAACACATTAAGGCGTTTAGAGACCTGCTCTACCTGACCCTGAAACACATTAAGACGTTTAGTGACTTGCTCTACCTGACCCTGAAACACATTAAGAGGTTTAGAGACCTGCTCTACCGGACCCTGAAACACATTAAGACGTTTAGTGACCTGCTCTACCTGACCCTGAAACACATTAAGACGTTTAGTGACCTGCTCTACCTGACCCTGAAACACATTAAGACGTTTAGTGACCTGCTCTACCTGACCCTGAAACACATTAAGAGGTTTAGTGACCTGCTCTACCTGACCCTGAAACACATTAAGAGGTTTAGAGACCTGCTCTACCTGACCGTGAAACACATTAAGCGTTTAGTGACCTGCTCTACCTGACCCTGAAACACATTAAGACGTTTAGTGACCTGCTCTACCTGACCCTGAAACACATTAAGGAGTTTAGAGACCTGCTCTACCTGACCCTGAAACACATTAAGAGGTTTAGTGACCTGCTCTACCTGACCCTGAAACACATTAAGGCGTTTAGTGACCTGCTCTACCTGACCCTGAAACACATTAAGACGTTTAGAGACCTGCTCTACCTGACCCTGAAACACATTAAGGCGTTTAGTGACCTGCTCTATCTGACCCTGAAACACATTAAGGCATTTAGAGACCTGCTCTACCTGACCCTGAAACACATTAAGGCATTTAGTGACCTGCTCTACCTGACCCTGAAACACATTAAGAGGTTTAGTGACCTGCTCTACCTGACCCTGAAACACATTTAGGCGTTTAGTGACCTGCTCTACCTGACCCTGAAACACATTAAGGCGTTTAGTGACCTGCTCTACCTGACCCTGAAACACATTAAGAGGTTTAGTGACCTGCTCTACCTGACCCTGAAACACATTAAGAGGTTTAGAGACCTGCTCTACCTGACCCTGAAACACATTAAGAGGTTTAGTGACCTGCTCTACCTGACCCTGAAACACATTAAGACGTTTAGTGACCTGCTCTACCTGACCCTGAAACACATTAAGGCATTTAGAGACCTGCTCTACCTGACCCTGAAACACATTAAGAGGTTTAGAGACCTGCTCTACCTGACCCTGAAACACATTAAGGTGTTTAGTGACCTGCTCTACCTGACCCTGAAACACATTAAGAGGTTTAGTGACCTGCTATACCTGACCCTGAAACACATTAAGAGGTTTAGTGACCTGCTATACCTGACCCTGAAACACATTAAGACGTTTAGAGACCTGCTCTACCTGACCCTGAAACACATTAAGAGGTTTAGAGACCTGCTCTACCTGACCCTGAAACACATTAAGGTGTTTAGTGACCTGCTCTACCTGACCCTGAAACACATTAAGAGGTTTAGTGACCTGCTATACCTGACCCTGAAACACATTAAGAGGTTTAGTGACCTGCTCTACCTGACCCTGAAACACATTAAGACGTTTAGAGACCTGCTCTACCTGACCCTGAAACACATTAAGAGGTTTAGAGACCTGCTCTACCTGACCCTGAAACACATTAAGAGGTTTAGTGACCTGCTCTACCTGACCCTGAAACACATTAAGAGGTTTAGTGACCTGCTCTACCTGACCCTGAAACACATTAAGAGGTTTAGTGACCTGCTCTACCTGACCCTGAAACACATTAAGGCGTTTAGTGACCTGCTCTACCTGACCCTGAAACACATTAAGAGGTTTAGTGACCTGCTCTACCTGACCCTGAAACACATTAAGGCATTTAGTGACCTGCTCTACCTGACCCTGAAACACATTAAGAGGTTTAGAGACCTGCTCTACCTGACCCTGAAACACATTAAGGCGTTTAGTGACCTGCTCTACCTGACCCTGAAACACATTAAGAGGTTTAGTGACCTGCTCTACCTGACCCTGAAACACATTAAGAGGTTTAGAGACCTGCTCTACCTGACCCTGAAACACATTAAGATGTTTAGTGACCTGCTCTACCTGACCCTGAAACACATTAAGAGGTTTAGAGACCTGCTCTACCTGAACCTGTAACACATTAAGAGGTTTAGTGACCTGCTCTACCTGACCCTGAAACACATTAAGAGGTTTAGAGACCTGCTCTACCTGACCCTGAAACACATTAAGAGGTTTAGTGACCTGCTCTACCTGACCCTGAAACACATTAAGAGGTTTAGAGACCTGCTCTACCTGACCCTGAAACACATTAAGAGGTTTAGTGACCTGCTCTACCTGACCCTGAAACAAATGAAGACGTTTAGAGACCTGCTCTACCTGACCCTGAAACACATTAAGGCATTTAGAGACCTGCTCTACCTGACCCTGAACCACATTAAGAGGTTTAGTGACCTGCTCTACCTGACCCTGAAACACATTAATACATTTAGTGACCTGCTCTACCTGACCCTGAAACACATTAAGAGGTTTAGTGACCTGCTCTACCTGACCCTGAAACACATTAAGGCGTTTAGAGAACTGCTCTACCTGACCCTGAAACACATTAAGACGTTTAGTGACCTGCTCTACCTGACCCTGAAACACATTAAGAGCTTTAGTGACCTGCTCTACCTGACCCTGAAACACATTAAGAGGTTTAGAGACCTGCTCTACCTGACCCTGAAACACATTAAGAGGTTTAGTGACCTGCTCTACCTGACCCTGAAACACATTAAGACGTTTAGTGACCTGCTCTACCTGACCCTGAAACACATTAAGACGTTTAGTGACCTGCTCTACCTGACCCTGAAACACATTAAGAGATTTAGTGACCTGCTCTACCTGACCCTGAAACACATTAAGGCATTTAGAGACCTGCTCTACCTGACCCTGAAACACATTAAGAGGTTTAGTGACCTGCTCTACCTGACCCTGAAACACATTAAGGCGTTTAGTGACCTGCTCTACCTGACCCTGAAACACATTAAGACGTTTAGAGACCTGCTCTACCTGACCCTGAAACACATTAAGGCGTTTAGTGACCTGCTCTACCTGACCCTGAAACACATTAAGGCATTTAGAGACCTGCTCTACCTGACCCTGAAACACATTAAGGCGTTTAGTGACCTGCTCTACCTGACCCTGAAACACATTTAGGCGTTTAGTGACCTGCTCTACCTGACCCTGAAACACATTAAGAGGTTTAGTGACCTGCTCTACCTGACCCTGAAACACATTAAGAGGTTTAGTGACCTGCTCTACCTGACCCTGAAACACATTAAGAGGTTTAGAGACCTGCTCTACCTGACCCTGAAACACATTAAGTGGTTTAGTGACCTGCTCTACCTGACCCTGAAACACTTTAAGAGGTTTAGAGACCTGCTCTACCTGACCCTGAAACACATTAAGGCGTTTAGTGACCTGCTCTACCTGACCCTGAAACACATTAAGACGTTTAGTGACCTGCTCTACCTGACCCTGAAACACATTAAGAGGTTTAGTGACCTGCTCTACCTGACCCTGAAACACATTAAGAGGTTTAGTGACCTGCTCTACCTGACCCTGAAACACATTAAGACGTTTAGTGACCTGCTCTACCTGACCCTGAAACACATTAAGAGGTTTAGTGACCTGCTCTACCTGACCCTGAAACACATTAAGGAGTTTAGAGACCTGCTCTACCTGACCCTGAAACACATTAAGAGGTTTAGTGACCTGCTCTACCTGACCCTGAAACACATTAAGAGGTTTAGAGACCTGCTCTACCTGACCCTGAAACACATTAAGAGGTTTAGTGACCTGCTCTACCTGACCCTGAAACACATTAAGAGGTTTAGTGACCTGCTCTACCTGACCCTGAAACACATTAAGAGGTTTAGTGACCTGCTCTACCTGACCCTGAAACACATTAAGAGGTTTAGAGACCTGCTCTACCTGACCCTGAAACACATTAAGAGGTTTAGTGACCTGCTCTACCTGACCCTGAAACACATTAAGAGGTTTAGTGACCTGCTCTACCTGACCCTGAAACACATTAAGAGGTTTAGAGACCTGCTCTACCTGACCCTGAAACACATTAAGAGGTTTAGAGACCTGCTCTACCTGACCCTGAAACACATTAAGAGGTTTAGAGACCTGCTCTACCTGACCCTGAAACACATTAAGAGGTTTAGAGACCTGCTCTACCTGACCCTGAAACACATTAAGGCATTTAGTGACCTGCTCTACCTGACCCTGAAACACATTAAGGCGTTTAGTGACCTGCTCTACCTGACCCTGAAACACATTAAGAGGTTTAGAGACCTGCTCTACCTGACCCTGAAACACATTAAGACGTTTAGAAACCTGCTCTACCTGACCCTGAAACACATTAAGAGGTTTAGTGACCTGCTATACCTGACCCTGAAACACATTAAGAGGTTTAGTGACCTGCTCTACCTGACCCTGAAACACATTAAGAGGTTTAGAGACCTGCTCTACCTGACCCTGAAACACATTAAGAGGTTTAGAGACCTGCTCTACCTGACCCTGAAACACATTAAGAGGTTTAGTGACCTGCTCTACCTGACCCTGAAACACATTAAGAGGTTTAGTGACCTGCTATACCTGACCCTGAAACACATTAAGAGGTTTAGTGACCTGCTCTACCTGACCCTGAAACACATTAAGAGGTTTAGAGACCTGCTCTACCTGACCCTGAAACACATTAAGAGGTTTAGAGACCTGCTCTACCTGACCCTGAAACACATTAAGAGGTTTAGTGACCTGCTCTACCTGACCCTGAAACACATTAAGAGGTTTAGTGACCTGCTATACCTGACCCTGAAACACATTAAGAGGTTTAGTGACCTGCTCTACCTGACCCTGAAACACATTAAGAGGTTTAGTGACCTGCTCTACCTGACCCTGAAACACATTAAGAGGTTTAGTGACCTGCTCTACCTGACCCTGAAACACATTAAGAGGTTTAGTGACCTGCTCTACCTGACCCTGAAACACATTAAGGCATTTAGAGACCTGCTCTACCTGACCCTGAAACACATTAAGAGGTTTAGTGACCTGCTCTACCTGACCCTGAAACACATTAAGGCGTTTAGTGACCTGCTCTACCTGACCCTGAAACACATTAAGACGTTTAGAGACCTGCTCTACCTGACCCTGAAACACATTAAGGCGTTTAGTGACCTGCTCTACCTGACCCTGAAACACATTAAGGGGTTTAGTGACCTGCTCTACCTGACCCTGAAACACATTAAGAGGTTTAGTGACCTGCTCTACCTGACCCTGAAACACATTAAGAGGTTTAGTGACCTGCTCTACCTGACCCTGAAACACATTAAGAGGTGAACACACTGCTGGAGAGTTTCACAATGATCTTTACTGTGTTTGTTCTCCAAATACTCAGCAAGATATTTCACAGGACATGAGGACATGAGGACATGAGGACGCTTATCATGAGTCTGAGAAAAAGGCCTTCACAGTTTTCAGACAGTTTTGAACCATAGTTCTGATTATTTGAGCCTGAAATGGGCGCCTCCGAATATGATGATACAAACAATGATGAAGTTTGATATTCTGATAGAAGTCAAACCTCTGTACAAACTGCAGATCTATGACGTATGAACTGGATAAACTGCAGATCTATGACGTATAAACTGGATAAACTGCAGATATATGACGTATGAACTGGATAAGCTGCAGATATATGACGTATGAACTGGATAAGCTGCAGATATATGACGTATGAACTGGATAAGCTGCAGATATATGACGTATGAACTGGATAAGCTGCAGATATATGACGTATGAACTGGATAAACTGCAGATATATGACGTATGAACTGGATAAACTGCAGATATATGACGTATGAACTGGATAAGCTGCAGATATATGACGTATGAACTGGATAAACTGCAGATATATGACGTATGAACTGGATAAACTGCAGATATATGACGTATGAACTGGATAAACTGCAGATATATGACGTATAAACTGGATAAGCTGCAGATATATGACGTATGAACTGGATAAACTGCAGATATATGACGTATGAACTGGATAAACTGCAGATATATGACGTATAAACTGGATAAGCTGCAGATATATGACGTATGAACTGGATAAACTGCAGATATATGACGTATGAACTGGATAAGCTGCAGATATACCTCTACATCCCGGGGGTCCCGACCCTCCTTTGGGGCCACAGGAGCCACTTTCTCCTGGAGGACCAGGCTCTCCGTTGTCCCCTGGTTGCCCATCTGGCCCCGGTGATCCTGAACACCCTGAATTTCCCTTAAAGGAGGAGACGATACTTTATTTATTGTTTTATTTAAAATGTCTTTTAAGGTGCTCACATCAGGGTCATAAAGACATATCTTCAAGTTAATCGGAAAACGTAAAACAGAAACAAACAAGGGTAAAGACCGGCGACAGGAAGCAGGAAGTCATCTGCATACAAAGATATCAGGTTAGGAGATAAAGCAACTTAACATTGATTTATTATGAGAAATCACATTCATATTGACAATATTGTAAAAGTCAGACATCTAGTTTGACAGATGCTTCGGACAGAACTCCAGGTCTGCATTGAATAGGAAATATTTACTCTGGAGATATTACGTGTCAGTATGTCCCTGTATGTATGTGCTACCTTTTCCCCTGGAGGTCCTTTAGATCCTGGTCCAGGTGGACTCGCTTCTCCTTTAGCCCCTTTAAGTCCTCCTGGTCCTGGTGATCCGTCCGGTCCAGGTTCCCCACAAGAACCTGCACAACCTTTCCCCCCTTTGAGACCTGGATAGAAACAAGATGTGTAAATATGATCTTCTGAGAGTCCATGCATTAAATCATGTTATTTAATGTTACTTTTAAAAGGTATGACTCTTAAGTAGCAGAAAGAACATTTTAAAGAACTAAAAAAAAGATACAACCACCATATAAGCAAGGCATGACAATAGAGCCTTTGAATTTGACAGGTGGGTTTTCAGTCATGTGATGGGGTATATTTCCTACTAAAGTATAGTTTTAGAGTACTTTCACTTGAGTATTGAAATGTTATGATCCACTACATCTCAGGGGCGAATGTTGTACTGTATTCTCTACTTCATCTGTACATGATTACTGAGGTAAAACCTAATGTTGGTCTATAAAGGAACTACAGCACGGTCACATGACTTCACGTCACCACCGCTAAGCTAAAGGAGGCTAATGTTGGGCTATAAAGGAACTACAGCACGGTCACATGACTTCACGTCACCACCGCTAAGCTAAAGGTGGCTAATGTTGGGCTATAAAGGAACTACAGCACGGTCACATGACTTCACGTCACCACCGCTAAGCTAAAGGTGGCTAATGTTGGGCTATAAAGGAACTACATCACGGTCACATGACTTCACGTCACCACCGCTAAGCTAAAGGAGGCTAATGTTGGGCTATAAAGGAACTACAGCACGGTCACATGACTTCACGTCACCACCGCTAAGCTAAAGGTGGCTAATGTTGGGCTATAAAGGAACTACAGCACGGTCACATGACTTCACGTCACCACCGCTAAGCTAAAGGCGGCTAATGTTGGGCTATAAAGGAACTACAGTACGGTCACATGACTTCACGTCACCACCGCTAAGCTAAAGGCGGCTAATGTTGGGCTATAAAGGAACTACAGCATGGTCACATGACTTCACGTCACCACCGCTAAGCTAAAGGCGGCTAATGTTGGGCTATAAAGGAACTACAGCACGGTCACATGACTTCACCACCGCTAAGCTAAAGGCGTTTGGCGTGGTGACGTTTAGTGCTCTCATTTAGACACTTGTTAACAACCACAGTTTTTGAATCCAGCAGTGGGGTATTTACTGACGTATTTTATGTGGTAGAACAAAACTTTAAAGTCTCTTCAGCTTCTGTTTACCACAGACCTCATTTCAGGAAACCATTGACCTCCAGACTAGAGGACAGGAAGGACAGGGGGACTGTACCTGGCTTCCCCATCTCTCCTTGGTGTCCGTTGTGTCCAAAGGGACCGGGAGGCCCTTGCTCTCCTCCCCTGCCGGGGTCTCCAGGAGGTCCTGACAGGAACACATCCATCAAATGTCCGTTATTATCCAAAATTCATCGGACATGCATTCCCTTTAATTTGACTGCCAAATAAAGAGCTTTTCAGTTCACCTTGTGGGCCGCCAAACCCTGGTCTACCATTGCTGCCGTCGGGCCCCTGTGGCCCCTGGAGACCCCTTTCTCCTTTCGTACCAGTGAGACCAGTGGGCCCTGAGGGTGAGACAGGAAGCAGAAAGACAAGTGTGAGACAGGTAGAACACCTGGACGGGACTGCAGTCATTTAGTCAAAATGATGCCTTTTTAAAACCACTTCTCCCTGACCTGGGAAGGGAGGATCCTCAGCACTTAGACCTGTCTGCACGAGACCAGTGGTTCTCAAACTGTTTTCAATAATGTACCCCCTAAACAATTTGGTCGGGAAGAAAAGCCTATATAAGGAGGGAGAGTACAGCGTTGCACCATCAGTGTCTGAGTTATTAAAACCTTGTAACTGAGAAACACTTAAATGTTTACAATCCATCACTAAACCAATTTTAACATCATGCAATAAAACTAAGACGACATTAGTTGCATTGAACTGATCCCTTTAATAAGTTGTTCTTACATTTTAGTGAGAAACATGGGCGTGTGCGTCACTGAGGATGAAGAGGCAAACTGCAGTTATGTGTAACTGTTCATATAAAAGCCACACTGCTCAAACTTCGTGACTTTCCTAAAATGTGTATATTTATCATCGAGTACATTTGTTTTTCTAGTCACTAGACGACATATTGTGTTTGTGTCAAACTCTAGGCTTCAAAGCAGTCGACCACAGACCACGGGTCTCGGTGTTGTTCTGGGGCCTCATTTATAACGCCGTGCGTAGGATTCACGTGGGAAGGTTGCTTACGTAGTAGAAATCCAAAAAATAGGTACAGAAATGTTCCGACATTTTCCGATTCAACATTGCGTACCGGCGAGGAAAGTGCGTACAGCACTTCCTACGCCGGTTTCCCTTTATAAATCACAATCGACTCGAAATGCGGTGCAGCTTTTGCGGGCTTCACGTAACGCCCAGATTTGCCTATAAATAGTCAAAGAAACGCCCATTCATTCATTCATTCATTCATTCATTCATTCTGACTGACTGCAGGAAGGAGATCAGGAGATGAGGACAGAAAGCTAAAACAGACGTCTCACACCGTGTCAGGTTCTGGTTCTTTTGGGGAGGTGGAGATAAATCATATTGTTTGGTGAATGCAGTTTGAACCAGAGGAGCAGCATGGAGGTCGGATCGTCACCAACATAAATAAATAAGTGGTCCGAAAAAGGTTCATGACAAAAACAATACACATAGCCTTCCTCAGGCAGTGTGTTTGCACCGGGGACAGGAGAGCCCTCCTTGATGAGAGACTAAGAAGTGATCGGGGAATCCCTCCGGAGTGGAGTCATGACGACTGGATCTGAATGATGTGTTTGTATTTGGTGGTTTGTGTCCCAGCTGTCGATCAGCTGTGTGCAGCGTCTCCACTGCAGCAACTCTATATCCACCAGTTAAAGGAAATACAACTAATGTGTTATATCAGCTGTACAGTTTACCACATGGTGTTCTTAGCTTCCAGACCTCCTGTGTTTTACGAGCGACTTATCAAGTCTTAGCAAACGGCATAAAACACGATTAAACGTGATAGTATATAAAACCATGCTCGTATCTACAACCTATAGAAAAGCAACACGGCGTCAGTTTAGACGTAATTCTGTCCTCCTGCTCACCGCGTCATTCATGAGACAACATTTCATAACAAGAGAACATCATCGAGGTGTGATCAATAACATATCCGTATTTATGTATTTCTCCAGGTGATGTGTGTGTGTGCACTGAGGAGTCTCAAACAGGCGTTTGTTTAATCATTTTAAGATCAGCTTTAATCAATGTTTGAAAATGAATTCTTCATATCTGATAAATGAGGTAACATTTTATTTATGGTATTATTTCCACATATTTCTCTCCATTCTTTCTTCTGCCAACGGGGTCGCAGTTTCTCGTCTCTCCCGTTTTTGTGCTTAGTGCGTGCGCATGGGTTAGAGTTTGCATGGAGGACCGCACGTTTTCCCGTCAAGTTAGTATTTTATGAATCGCAAACATTGCGTAAAACTGGCGTACGCCATTTTTTTTAGCGTATATCCCTTTATAAATGAGGCCCCAGGTCTTTGAGCCCAGGTTCCTGACTAACTAGTACTACGGTTCTCATGTAGAACCGACAGGAATAGATTACCAGAGTCTCCCAGGTCTCCAGGATCCCCGTACATCTCCACATCGGTCTGAAGTCCTTTAGGTCCAGAATATCCTCGGTCCCCCTGAGGCCCCTGGGGTCCCTGAGACCCCCTGACCCCGTCTACAGCCTTCTCACCTGCCAACAGAGAAACAGGTTGTTATGGCAATTATGGTTTATAAGGTCCCCTAGTATCCTGTTGTTCATCAATATCTCACAGGTCTCAGATATATCCAGAGCCTGTCTCTGATTGGCTGAAACACCAAACAGATCATTGCAGCATTACCCATAATCCCCTCTGTTTCAGCCCTGTTTCCAAAGTGCTGATTCTCTGTCTGTTACTTTAGATGAAAATAAGGAGCCCATCCCCACGCCCCTCTGAGAGACATTTGGTTACAAAGAACCCAATGGTGCTGTAGGAGGAGATTCAGGTCTTAAGGGGGGGGGGGGGGTTACCCTGGTTGCTGATTGGCTAATGGTTACACAAGACAAAACATCGTTATGACATCATCAAGTGGCCAAAATCTGATCAGCTCATTTTCAGACAGGTTTTTAGAGAAATGGATCAAAAAGAGAGAGAATCTTTGTTCCTGAAACTTTCAGAGTCTCTTTCCACAGAGGGGACACATGTTGATGTAGAAGAGACATGAAGAAGAGGGGACACATGTTGATGTAGAAGAGACATGAAGAAGAGGGGACACGTATTGATGTAGAAGAGACATGGAGAAGAGGGGACACATGTTGATGTAGAAGAGACATGAAGAAGAGGGGACACATGTTGATGTAGAAGAGACATGAGGAAGAGGGGACACATGTTGATGTAGAAGAGACATGAAGAAGAGGGGACACATGTTGATGTAGAAGAGACATGAAGAAGAGGAGACACATGTTGATGTAGAAGAGACATGAAGAAGAGGGGACACATGTTGATGTAGAAGAGACATGAAGAAGAGGGGACACATGTTGATGTAGAAGAGACATGAAGAAGAGGGGACACATGTTGATGTAGAAGAGACATAAAGAAGAGGGGACACATGTTGATGAAGAAGAGACATGAAGAAGAGGGGACACATGTTGATGTAGAAGAGACATGAAGAAGAGGGGACACATGTTGATGTAGAAGAGACATGAAGAAGAGGGGACACATGTTGATGTAGAAGAGACATCAAGAAGAGGGGACACATGTTGATGTAGAAGAGACATGAAGAAGAGGGGACACATGTTGATGTAGAAGAGACATGAAGAAGAGGGGACACATGTTGATGTAGCGGAGACATGAGGAAGTGGATGTTGCACAATAAGCTTAATACGATGTCGTCCTAGTGTAACTGTTAAGTGGTTTCCTGGGAATGGCAAAGTATGTCTGATAACAGATGTGTTCACGAAGGATTGCATGACACTACAGGAAGGACAGGAGGTATGTGCAATATGTGCTATATATATATATATAAATATAAATATATATATATATATATATATTTATATTTATATATTTATATATATATATATTTATATAAATGCCGTTAATAACTGTGCTATATATACCTGGCTGCTAAATCCTCAGAACTGTTACAGGAGGTTTATTTTGTCGATTGTGTAATTGTTATCATTCTTTTACGTTGAATATGTTTTGTATGCAGCTTCTTAGTTAACATTCAGCTGTCTTTGGCTCTTTCTGCTCTAACTATGTACATGTCCCCATTTTGAAGACCTTGTCCCTATCTGAAGACCTTGTCCCTATCTGAAGACCTTGTCTCTATCTGAACACCTTGTCTCTATCTGAAGACCTTGTCCCTATCTGAAGACCTTGTCTCTATCTGAAGACCTTGTCTCTATCTGAACACCTTGTCTCTATCTGAAGACCTTGTCCCTATCTGAAGACCTTGTCTCTATCTGAAGACCTTGTCCCTATCTGAAGACCTTGTCTCTATCTGAAGACCTTGTCTCTATCTGAACACCTTGTCCCTATCTGAAGACCTTGTCTCTATCTGAACACCTTGTCTCTATCTGAAGACCTTGTCTCTATCTGAACACCTTGTCTCTATCTGAAGACGTTGTCTCTATCTGAACACCTTGTCCCTATCTGAACACCTTGTCTCTATCTGAACACCTTGTCTCTATCTGAAGACCTTGTCTCTATCTGAACACCTTGTCTCTATCTGAAGACCTTGTCTCTATCTGAACACATTATCTCTATCTGAACACCTTGTCTCTATCTGAAGACCTTGTCTCTATCTGAAGACCTTGTCTCTATCTGAAGACGTTGTCTCTATCTGAACACTTGTCTCTATCTGAAGACCTTGTCTCTATCTGAACACCTTGTCTCTATCTGAACACCTTGTCTCTATCTGAAAACGTTGTCTCTATCTGAACACCTTGTCCCTATCTGAACACCTTGTCTCTATCTGAAGACATTGTCCCTATCTGAAGACCTTGTCTCTATCTGAAGACCTTGTCTCTATCTGAACACCTTGTCCCTATCTGAAGACCTTGTCTCTATCTGAACACCTTGTCTCTATCTGAAGACCTTGTCTCTATCTGAAGACCTTGTCTCTATCTGAAGACCTTGTCTCTATCTGAAGACGTTGTCTCTATCTGAACACCTTGTCCCTATCTGAACACCTTGTCTCTATCTGAAGACCTTGTCTCTATCTGAACACCTTGTCTCTATCTGAACACCTTGTCTCTATCTGAAGACCTTGTCTCTATCTGAACACCTTGTCTCTATCTGAAGACCTTGTCTCTATCTGAAGACGTTGTCTCTATCTGAACACTTGTCTCTATCTGAAGACCTTGTCTCTATCTGAACACCGTGTCTCAATCTGAACACCTTGTCTCTATCTGAACACCTTGTCTCTATCTGAAGACCTTGTCTCTATCTGAACACCTTGTCTCTATCTGAAGACGTTGTCTCTATCTGAACACCTTGTCCCTATCTGAACACCTTGTCTCTATCTGAACACCTTGTCTCTATCTGAAGACCTTGTCTCTATCTGAACACCTTGTCCCTATCTGAACACATTGTCTCTATCTGAAGACCTTGTCTCTATCTGAAGACCTTGTCTCTATCTGAAGACGTTGTCTCTATCTGAACACTTGTCTCTATCTGAAGACCTTGTCTCTATCTGAAGACCTTGTCTCTATCTGAAGACGTTGTCTCTATCTGAAGACCTTGTCTCTATCTGAAGACCTTGTCCCTATCTGAAGACCTTGTCTCTATCTGAAGACCATGTCTCTATCTGAACACCTTGTCCCTATCTGAAGACCTTGTCTCTATCTGAACACCTTGTCTCTATCTGAAGACCTTGTCTCTATCTGAACACCTTGTCTCTATCTGAAGACGTTGTCTCTATCTGAACACCTTGTCCCTATCTGAACACCTTGTCTCTATCTGAAGACCTTGTCTCTATCTGAAGACCTTGTCTCTATCTGAACACCTTGTCCCTATCTGAACACCTTGTCTCTATCTGAACACCTTGTCTCTATCTGAAGACCTTGTCTCTATCTGAACACCTTGTCCCTATCTGAACACCTTGTCTCTATCTGAAGACCTTGTCTCTATCTGAAGACATTGTCTCTATCTGAAGACATTGTCTCTATCTGAACACTTGTCTCTATCTGAACACCTTGTCTCTATCTGAACACCTTGTCTCTATCTGAAGACGTTGTCTCTATCTGAACACCTTGTCTCTATCTGAACACCTTGTCTCTATCTGAACACCTTGTCTCTATCTGAACACCTTGTCTCTATCTGAAGACCTTGTCTCTATCTGAACACCTTGTCTCTATCTGAAGACCTTGTCTCTATCTGAACACCTTGTCTCTATCTGAAGACCTTGTCTCTATCTGAACACCTTGTCTCTATCTGAACACCTTGTCTCTATCTGAAGACCTTGTCTCTATCTGAAGACCTTGTCTCTATCTGAAGACCTTGTCTCTATCTGAAAACCTTGTCTCTATCTGAACACCTTGTCTCTATCTGAACACCTTGTCTCTATCTGAAGACCTTGTCTCTATCTGAACACCTTGTCTCTATCAGAACACCTTGTCTCTATCTGAACACCTTGTCTCTATCTGAAGACCTTATCTCTATCTGAACACCTTGTCTCTATCTGAAGACCTTGTCTCTATCTGAACACCTTGTCTCTATCTGAAGACCTTGTCTCTATCTGAAGACCTTGTCTCTATCTGAAGACCTTGTCTCTATCTGAACACCTTGTCTCTATCTGAAGACCTTGTCTCTATCTGAACACCTTGTCTCTATCTGAACACCTTGTCTCTATCTGAAGACCTTGTCTCTATCTGAAGACGTTGTCTCTATCTGAACACCTTGTCTCTATCTGAAGACGTTGTCTCTATCTGAACACTTGTCTCTATCTGAAGACCTTGTCTCTATCTGAACACCTTGTCTCTATCTGAACACCTTGTCTCTATCTGAAGACCTTGTCTCTATCTGAACACCTTGTCTCTATCTGAAGACGCTTGTCCTCTATCTGAACACCTTGTCCCTATCTGAACACCTTGTCTCTATCTGAACACCTTGTCTCTATCTGAAGACCTTGTCTCTATCTTAACACCTTGTCTCTATCTGAACACCTTGTCTCCTATCTGAAGAACCTTGTCTCTATCTGAACACCTTGTCTCCTATCTGAAGACCTTGTCTCTATCTTAACACCTTGTCTCTATCTGAACACCTTGTCTCTATCTGAACACCTTGTCTCTATCTGAAGACCTTGTCTCTATCTGAACACCTTGTCTCTATCTGAACACCTTGTCTCTATCTGAACACCTTGTCTCTATCTGAAGACCTTGTCTCTATCTGAACACCTTGTCTCTATCTGAAGACCTTGTCTCTATCTGAACACCTTGTCTCTATCTGAAGACCTTGTCTCTATCTGAACACCTTGTCTCTATCTGAACACCTTGTCTCTATCTGAAGACCTTGTCTCTATCTGAACACCTTGTCTCTATCTGAAGACCTTGTCTCTATCTGAAGACCTTGTCTCTATCTGAAGACCTTGTCTCTATCTGAACACCTTGTCTCTATCTGAAGACCTTGTCTCTATCTGAAGACCTTGTCTCTATCTGAAAGACACCTTGTCTCTATCTGAAGACCTTGTCTCTAGTGACACCTTTATCTGAAAGACCGTTGTCTCTATCTGAACACCCTTGTCTCTATCCTGAACACCTTGTCTCTATCTGAAAACCTTGTCTCTATCTGAACACCTTGTCTCTATCTGAAGACCTTGTCTCTATCTGAACACCTTGTCTCTATCTGAAGACCTTGTCTCTATCTGAACACCTTGTCTCTATCTGAAGAACCTTGTCTCTATCTGAAGACCTTGTCCTCTATCTGAACACCTTGTCTCTATCTGAACACCTTGTCTCTATCTGAAGACCTTGTCTCTATCTGAAACACCTTGTCTCTATCTGAAGACCTTTGTCTCTATCTGAACACCTTGTCTCTATATGAACACCTTGTCTCTATCTGAACACCTTGTCTCTATCTGAAGACCTGTACTACTATCTGAACACCTTGTCTCTATCTGAACACATTGTCTCTATCTGAAGACCTTGTCTCTATCTGAACGACCTTGTCTCTATTCTGAAACCTTGTCTCTATCTGAACACTTGTCTCTATCTGAAGACCTTGTCTCTATCTGAAGACCTTGTCTCTATCTGAACACCTTGTCTCTATCTGAACACCTTGTCTCTATTCTGAATACCTTGTCCTCTATCTGAAGACCTTGTCTCTATCTGAACACCTTGTCTCTATCTGAACACCTTGTCTCTATCTGAAGACCTTGTCTCTATCTGAACACCTTGTCTCTATCTGAAGACCTTGTCTCTATCTGAACACATTGTCTCTATCTGAAGACCTTGTCTCTATCTGAACACCTTGTCTCTATCTGAACACCTTGTCTCTATCTGAAGCACCTTGTCTCTATCTGAACACCTTGTCTCTATCTGAAACACCTTGTCTCCTATCTGAACACCTTGTCTCTATCTGAACACCTTGTCTCTATCTGAACACCTTGTCTCTATCTGAACACCTTGTCTCTATCTGAACACCTTGTCTCTATCTGAACACCTTGTCTCTATCTGAACACCTTGTCTCTATCTGAACACCCTTGTCTCTATCTGAACACCTTGTCTCTATCTGAAACCTTGTCCTCTATCTGAAGACCTTGTCTCTATCTGAACACCTTGTCTCTATCTGAAGACCTTGTCTCTATCTGAACACCTTGTCTCTATCCTGAACACCTTGTCTCTATCTGAACACCTTGTCTCTATCTGAAAGACCTTGTCTCTATCTGAAGACCTTGTCTCTATCTGAACACCTTGTCTCTATCTGAACGACCTTGTCTCTATCTGAAGCACCTTGTCTCTATCTGAAGACCTTGTCTCTATCTGAAGACCTTGTCTCTATCTGAACACCTTGTCTCTATCTGAAGACCTTGTCTCTATCTGAAGACCTTGTCTCTATCTGAACACCTTGTCTCTATCTGAAGACCTTGTCTCTATCTGAAGACCTTGTCTCTATCTGAAGACCTTGTCTCTATCTGAACGACCTTGTCTCTATCTGAAGACCTTGTCTCTATCTGAAGACCTTGTCTCTATCTGAACACCTTGTCTCTATCTGAAGACCTTGTCTCTATCTGAAGACCTTGTCTCTATATGAACACCTTGTCTCTATCTGAAGACCTTGTCTCTATCTGAAGACCTTGTCTCTATCTGAAGACCTTGTCTCTATCTGAAGACCTTGTCTCTATCTGAACACCTTGTCTCTATCTGAACACCTTGTCTCTATCTGAACACCTTGTCTCTATCTGAAGACCATTGTCTCTATCTGAAGACCTTGTCTCTATCTGAACACCTTGTCCTCTATCTGAACACCTTGTCTCTATCTGAACACCTTGTCTCTATCTGAAGACCTTGTCTCTATCTGAACACCTTGTCCTCTATCTGAACACCTTGTCTCTATCTGAACACCTTGTCTCTATCTGAAGACCTTGTCTCTATCTGAAGACCTTGTCTCTATCTGAACACCTTGTCTCTATCTGAACACCTTGTCTCTATCTGAAGACCTTGTCTCTATCTGAAGACCTTGTCTCTATCTGAACACCTTGTCTCTATCTGAACACCTTGTCTCTATCTGAAGACCTTGTCTCTATCTGAACACCTTGTCTCTATCTGAAGACCTTGTCTCTATCTGAAGACCTTGTCTCTATCTGAACACCTTGTCTCTATCTGAAGACCTTGTCTCTATCTGAACGACCTTGTCTCTATCTGAACACCTTGTCTCTATCTGAACACCTTGTCTCTATCTGAAGACCTTGTCTCTATCTGAACACCTTGTCTCTATCTGAACACCTTGTCTCTATCTGAAGACCTTGTCTCTATCTGAACACCTTGTCTCTATCTGAAGACCTTGTCTCTATCTGAACACCTTGTCTCTATCTGAAGACCTTGTCTCTATCTGAACACCTTGTCTCTATCTGAACACCTTGTCTCTATCTGAAGACCTTGTCTCTATCTGAACACCTTGTCTCTATCTGAAGACCTTGTCTCTATCTGAAGACCTTGTCTCTATCTGAAGACCTTGTCTCTATCTGAACACATTGTCTCTATCTGAAGACCTTGTCTCTATCTGAAGACCTTGTCTCTATATGAACACCTTGTCTCTATCTGAAGACGTTGTCTCTATCTGAACACCTTGTCTCTATCTGAACACCTTGTCTCTATCTGAACACCTTGTCTCTATCTGAAGACCTTGTCTCTATCTGAACACCTTGTCTCTATCTGAAGACCTTGTCTCTATCTGAACACCTTGTCTCTATCTGAAGACCTTGTCTCTATCTGAACACCTTGTCTCTATCTGAAGACCTTGTCTCTATCTGAACACCTTGTCTCTATCTGAACACCTTGTCTCTATCTGAAGACCTTGTCTCTATCTGAAGACCTTGTCTCTATCTGAAAACCTTGTCTCTATCTGAACACCTTGTCTCTATCTGAACACCTTGTCTCTATCTGAAGACCTTGTCTCTATCTGAACACCTTGTCTCTATCAGAACACCTTGTCTCTATCTGAACACCTTGTCTCTATCTGAAGACCTTGTCTCTATCTGAACACCTTGTCTCTATCTGAAGACCTTGTCTCTATCTGAACACCTTGTCTCTATCTGAAGACCTTGTCTCTATCTGAAGACCTTGTCTCTATCTGAACACCTTGTCTCTATCTGAAGACCTTGTCTCTATCTGAACACCTTGTCTCTATCTGAAGACCTTGTCTCTATCTGAACACCTTGTCTCTATCTGAACACCTTGTCTCTATCTGAACACCTTGTCTCTATCTGAAGACCTTGTCTCTATCTGAAGACGTTGTCTCTATCTGAACACTTGTCTCTATCTGAAGACCTTGTCTCTATCTGAACACCTTGTCTCTATCTGAAGACGTTGTCTCTATCTGAACACTTGTCTCTATCTGAAGACCTTGTCTCTATCTGAACACCTTGTCTCTATCTGAACACCTTGTCTCTATCTGAAGACCTTGTCTCTATCTGAACACCTTGTCTCTATCTGAAGACGTTGTCTCTATCTGAACACCTTGTCCCTATCTGAACACCTTGTCTCTATCTGAACACCTTGTCTCAATCTGAAGACCTTGTCTCTATCTTAACACCTTGTCTCTATCTGAACACCTTGTCTCTATCTGAACACCTTGTCTCTATCTGAAGACCTTGTCTCTATCTGAACACCTTGTCTCTATCTGAACACCTTGTCTCTATCTGAAGACCTTGTCTCTATCTGAACACCTTGTCTCTATCTGAACACCTTGTCTCTATCTGAAGACCTTGTCTCTATCTGAACACCTTGTCTCTATCTGAAGACCTTGTCTCTATCTGAACACCTTGTCTCTATCTGAAGACCTTGTCTCTATCTGAACACCTTGTCTCTATCTGAACACATTGTCTCTATCTGAAGACCTTGTCTCTATCTGAACACCTTGTCTCTATCTGAAGACCTTGTCTCTATCTGAAGACCTTGTCTCTATCTGAAGACCTTGTCTCTATCTGAACACCTTGTCTCTATCTGAAGACCTTGTCTCTATCTGAAGACCTTGTCTCTATATGAACACCTTGTCTCTATCTGAAGACCTTGTCTCTATCTGAAGACCTTGTCTCTATATGAACACCTTGTCTCTATCTGAAGACCTTGTCTCTATCTGAAGACCTTGTCTCTATCTGAAGACCTTGTCTCTATCTGAACACCTTGTCTCTATCTGAAGACCTTGTCTCTATCTGAAGACCTTGTCTCTATATGAACACCTTGTCTCTATCTGAAGACCTTGTCTCTATCTGAAGACCTTGTCTCTATCTGAAGACGTTGTCTCTATCTGAACACCTTGTCCCTATCTGAACACCTTGTCTCTATCTGAACACCTTGTCTCTATCTGAAGACCTTGTCTCTATCTGAAGACCTTGTCTCTATCTGAACACCTTGTCCCTATCTGAACACCTTGTCTCTATCTGAACACCTTGTCTCTATCTGAAGACCTTGTCTCTATCTGAACACCTTGTCCCTATCTGAACACCTTGTCTCTATCTGAAGACCTTGTCTCTATCTGAAGACCTTGTCTCTATCTGAAGATATTGTCTCTATCTGAACACTTGTCTCTATCTGAACACCTTGTCTCTATCTGAACACCTTGTCTCTATCTGAAGACGTTGTCTCTATCTGAACACCTTGTCTCTATCTGAACACCTTGTCTCTATCTGAAGACCTTGTCTCTATCTGAACACCTTGTCTCTATCTGAAGACCTTGTCTCTATCTGAACACCTTGTCTCTATATGAACACCTTGTCTCTATCTGAAGACCTTGTCTCTATCTGAAGACCTTGTCTCTATCTGAAGACGTTGTCTCTATCTGAACACCTTGTCCCTATCTGAACACCTTGTCTCTATCTGAACACCTTGTCTCTATCTGAAGACCTTGTCTCTATCTGAAGACCTTGTCTCTATCTGAACACCTTGTCCCTATCTGAACACCTTGTCTCTATCTGAACACCTTGTCTCTATCTGAAGACCTTGTCTCTATCTGAACACCTTGTCCCTATCTGAACACCTTGTCTCTATCTGAAGACCTTGTCTCTATCTGAAGACCTTGTCTCTATCTGAAGATATTGTCTCTATCTGAACACTTGTCTCTATCTGAACACCTTGTCTCTATCTGAACACCTTGTCTCTATCTGAAGACGTTGTCTCTATCTGAACACCTTGTCTCTATCTGAACACCTTGTCTCTATCTGAAGACCTTGTCTCTATCTGAACACCTTGTCTCTATCTGAACACCTTGTCTCTATCTGAACACCTTGTCTCTATCTGAACACCTTGTCTCTATCTGAACACCTTGTCTCTATCTGAAGACCTTGTCTCTATCTGAACACCTTGTCTCTATCTGAACACCTTGTCTCTATCTGAAGACCTTGTCTCTATCTGAAGACCTTGTCTCTATCTGAACACCTTGTCTCTATCTGAAGACCTTGTCTCTATCTGAACACCTTGTCTCTATCTGAACACCTTGTCTCTATCTGAACACCTTGTCTCTATCTGAACACCTTGTCTCTATCTGAAGACCTTGTCTCTATCTGAACACCTTGTCTCTATCTGAAGACCTTGTCTCTATCTGAACACCTTGTCTCTATCTGAAGACCTTGTCTCTATCTGAAGACCTTGTCTCTATCTGAACACCTTGTCTCTATCTGAAGACCTTGTCTCTATCTGAATACCTTGTCTCTATCTGAAGACCTTGTCTCTATCTGAAGACCTTGTCTCTATCTGAACACCTTGTCTCTATCTGAACACCTTGTCTCTATCTGAAGACCTTGTCTCTTGAGTCGTCATGCTTGCATTCAAAGAAAAGATCTTAAAGGACGTGATATCGATATTATGTTTCTTTTCCTAACTCGTCCTTTTCTCTCGACAGCAGCTGATTCTAAGTTGCTTCGAGGTCATACACGGTAAGGGTCAGGCAGAAGGGAAGCATTGATCGACTGATAGACCAAACCTCTCAGTCCTGGTGGTCCGGCCTCTCCTGGTTCCCCATCGACCCCTGGACCCCCGAGGGCTCCTGGAGGTCCACCGTCCCCTCGGAGACCTGCATGTTGGATTTTATATATATGTTAATTCTTTATTTGGGATCACATTATATTAGAAGTACAGTTTTGCAAATCAAATCTCTTTAGAGACCTGGAAACGGCTACGGAACAGAATTAGTCAAATCAAATCAAAAATCAAAAGTACATAGAGGTTTGTTTGAAATGACAAATATGTACACGTCCACATGTATCTACTTAAGCATGCACACATATAATAATCATAATTATTATTATTTGAAAGCGCTTTTCCTGGTGCTCAAAGACGCTTGAATATATATATGTATATATATATATATATATATATATACATATATATATACATGTTGGATTGTTATATACTAGTGAGGACACTTCATTGATCTTGGGTCACAGGTTGGATGGATTCGGTTTGGCCACGCCTCCTTGCCTGTGCTTCCTGGCTCCCCATTGGCCCCATAACTATTATCTTAATTATCATCGTTTATATAAGAATAGGAAGAGAAATGAATGTCTTGTTATCGGAACATGGACTGTTTGGGTGTAGATAGTCTTTTCTCTTGATCCTGCAGCTGGGTGAGTAACGCTTCGCCTCCTCTGGATGAACTCTGCTGCTTCTACTCCTCGTGTTTGTTTTCCGGATGTATAAACTGTCTAATTGTTGAAATAGTAGAATAAATAATAATAATACAAAATAAAATAAAACGTCAATGATCTTTAGTCACAGGTTGGATGGATTCAGTTTGGCCACGCCTCCTTACCTGTGCTTCCTGGCTCCCCATTGGCCCCACTCTGGCCTTTGGATCCAACTTCCCCCACTGACCCTGGCGCTCCATCAAACCCTGGGGCCCCAAAAGGCCCCTGAGGCCCCGGGACCCCAACGCCAGATCGCCCAGGGTCCCCCTTCAGTCCCTTTGGGCCCCGTCGTCCTGCAAGACAGGGATCGAGAGGTTTGATTTGTGAATAAAAAAGTGTGCAGTTACTAGAAGTCAGTTTAAATCTCAGACCTAGAATATTATTACATTTGCAAATTCAACAAAATGACAATAAAAGCACACCAACAGTACTTCTATATTTGTTCTGCATGCTTCTTCATTATATGAATCTATCTTTGGCTCTTCACTTGCTGGAACAATAAAATCCCCCTCGAATAAAGATGTTCTGATTCTGTTTCGCGTCGAAAGGAGCCAGTTGAGGTGGTCCGGGCACCTAGCTAGGATGCCACCTGGGCGCCTCCCTAGGGAGGTGTTCCAGGCACGTCCAGCTGGGAAGAGACCAAGGGGTAGACCTAGGACCAGGTGGAGGGATTATACCTCTTCGCTGGCCTGGGAGCGCCTTGGGACCCCCCAGTCAGAGCTGGTTGATGAGGGGAAAGGAACGTTTGGGGCTCTCTGCTGGAACGAGACCCCCGAGACCCGACGAGGGGAGAAGATGGATGGATCTGTTTATGTGGGAAATGTCTGTTTCCTTGTTTCTTGTCTAAATATGTGTCCTTGTTCTTGCTCTTTATTAGGATCCCCATTAGCACTGGCAAGAGTATTGGCTATACTTCCTGGGGTCCACACACACACACACACACACACACACACACACACACACACACACACACACACACACACACACACACACACACACACACACACACACACAGAGAGACACACACACAGACACAGAGATAATCACACACACAGACACACACACACACACAGACACACACACACACAGACACACACACACATAGACACACACACACAGACACACACACACAGAGACACACACACACAGACACACACACACACACACACACAGACACACACACACACACACAGACACACACACACACACACACAGACGCACACACAGACACACACACAGACACACACACACACACACACACACACAGACACACACACAGACACAGACACACACACAGACACACACACAGACACACACACACACACACACACACACACACACACACACACACACACACACACACACACACACACACACACACTAAAACAATCAGTTGGACACCCCCACACACAGTTCAATTATAATTTATGATACGCAGATGCTGTTTAGGCAAACTTTTGAAACGTACTTTGGACTGTCTTTGTACTTGGAATTTTCCAGAATAATATTGACTGGCAGTTACTCCCAGCTGCCCAGTGACTCCCAGTGACTCCCAGCTGCCCAGTGACTCCCAGTGACTCCCAGTGACTCCCAGTGACTCCCAGCTGCCAGTGACTCCCAGCTGCCCAGTGACTCCCAGCTGCCCAGTGACTCCCAGTGACTCCCAGCTGCCCAGTGACTCCCAGCTGCCCAGTGACTCCCAGTTACTCCCAGCTGCCCAGTGACTCTCAGTTACTCCCAGCTGCCCAGTGACTCCCAGCTGCCCAGTGACTCCCAGTGACTCCCAGCTGCCCAGTGACTCCCAGCTGCCCAGTGACTCCCAGCTGCCCAGTGACTCCCAGTGACTCCCAGCTGCCCAGTGACTCCCAGCTGCCCAGTGACTCCCAGTTACTCCCAGCTGCCCAGTGACTCTCAGTTACTCCCAGCTGCCCAGTGACTCTCAGTTACTCCCAGCTGCCCAGTGACTCTCAGCTGCCCAGTGACTCCCAGTGACTCCCAGTGACTCACAGCTGCCCAGTGACTCCCAGCTGCCCAGTGACTCCCAGTGACTCCCAGCTGCCCAGTGACTCCCAGCTGCCCAGTGACTCCCAGCTGCCCAGTGACTCCCAGTGACTCCCAGTGACTCACAGCTGCCCAGTGACTCCCAGCTGCCCAGTTACTCCCAGCTGCCCAGTGACTCCCAGTGACTCCTAGGTGACTCCAGGCAGTGTATCTGGTGTGTTTGGCACCACCCTCTGTTTAAATGTGGTACTGCACCAAAGAGTCACATGGTGTTGCACCGTCCAGTGAAATCCTTCCATCATTAAGCCAACGGTGATTCTTGTACTGCTTGTGTGTAAAGATGTATCAAGCAAATAGTGATACGTCCACCTGAGTGAGTAGTTCAATGTATATTTCTGTTGGTTCTAGTTTTACTCCAGGAGTCTACAGCAGTATTTCTCAAACTTGTTCAGACCAAGGACACTTAACCAATAAAAACCCTCACGGACCACCTGACTCCCCAAATATCCAGAAACAAAAGGCCTGCTACCACTCCAACAGTTTATAGCACATTCCAGCCTGATGATGACGACAGCTTAACTTCTCGACATCGCCTCGTCCACACATTAAATCAACAACTACAACTACAGATTCTACATTTCCTTCCTATGAGATTGAAAGTGCTCAGATTTTACACTTCATATGAAATGTAGACTACATTTATCACGGAGTTTATGTCCAACAGACTCTCAGATCGTTTTACTGAGAGAAATGCAAAATGCATGTAGTACGACCTCCGCTGTGGATTTTCAAAATAAAATATGGTAAAGCTATGGTTGCAGGAGTTTAATATGAATTCAACATTAAACACAAGTTAATTATTTACACTGTTCCATTTATTTAGCATTGTTTACGCACTCATTGACTGCGTGTCTCTGTTGCTCCTATACTAACTAAACGTATGGGTATTTCCTGACTCTCGTGGTGTTTATTCGGACTTTGGCAGTCTACGTCCTGTTAGACTCCCCTTCAGAGGACAGCTGGGAAGCAGGACATGTGTCAGACGTGTTCTGACAGTAAAGGATTATCACATCGTAAGGCGTTGTGTTTGACGAACAGACAGATGTAGGATTCTTATGGACGGAGATGTTACCTGTGAATCCGATGACGCCCATGGGTCCCGGCTGTCCTTCAGGTCCGGGGGGTCCAGATAAACAGGGTCCAACAAAACCAACGGGACCAGAGAGACCCTCCAGACCAGTTCCACCTGAGAGACACTTCATGTAAGAGAGTACTTCTTACATGTTGAACACAAATACCTGTACTTTCTACTTCTTACATGTTGAACACAAATACCTGTACTTTCTACTTCTTACATGTTGAACACAAATACCTGTACTTTCTACTTCTTACATGTTGAACTCAAATACCTGTACTTTCTACTTCTTACATGTTGAACCCAAAAACCTGTACTTTCTACTTCTTACATGTTGAACACAAATACCTGTACTTTCTACTTCTTACATGTTGAACACAAATACCTGTACTTTCTACTTCTTACATGTTGAACTCAAATACCTGTACTTTCTACTTCTTACATGTTGAACCCAAATACCTGTACTTTCTACTTCTTACATGTTGAACACAAATACCTGTACTTTCTACTTCTTACATGTTGAACACAAATACCTGTACTTTCTACTTCTTACATGTTGAACACAAATACCTGTACTTTCTACTTCTTACATGTTGAACTCAAATACCTGTACTTTCTACTTCTTACATGTTGAACTCAAATACCTGTACTTTCTACTTCTTACATGTTGAACCCAAATACCTGTACTTTCTACTTCTTACATGTTGAACACAAATACCTGTACTTTCTACTTCTTACATGTTGAACTCAAATACCTGTACTTTCTACTTCTTACATGTTGAACTCAAATACCTGTACTTTCTACTTCTTACATGTTGAACTCAAATACCTGTACTTTCTACTTCTTACATGTTGAACACAAATACCTGTACTTTCTACTTCTTACATGTTGAACACAAATACCTGTACTTTCTACTTCTTACATGTTGAACCCAAAAACCTGTACTTTCTACTTCTTACATGTTGAACACAAATACCTGTACTTTCTACTTCTTACATGTTGAACCCAAATACCTGTACTTTCTACTTCTTACATGTTGAACCCAAATACCTGTACTTTCTACTTCTTACATGTTGAACCCAAATACCTGTACTTTCTACTTCTTACATGTTGAACCCAAATACCTGTACTTTCTACTTCTTACATGTTGAACCCAAATACCTGTACTTTCTACTTCTTACATGTTGAACCCAAATACCTGTACTTTCTACTTCTTACATGTTGAAGACAAATATCTGTACTTTCTACTTCTTACATGTTGAACCCAAATACCTGTACTTTCTACTTCTTACATGTTGAACTCAAATACCTGTACTTTCTACTTCTCACATGTTGAACTCAAATACCTGTACTTTCTACTTCTTACATGTTGAACTCAAATACCTGTACTTTCTACTTCTCACATGTTGAACTCAAATACCTGTACTTTCTACTTCTCACATGTTGAACTCAAATACCTGTACTTTCTACTTCTTACATGTTGAACTCAAATACCTGTACTTTCTACTTCTTACATGTTGAACTCAAATACCTATACTTTCTACTTCTTACATGTTGAACTCAAATACCTGTACTTTCTACTTCTTACATGTTGAACTCAAATACCTATACTTTCTACTTCTTACATGTTGAACTCAAATACCTGTACTTTCTACTTCTTACATGTTGAACTCAAATACCTATACTTTCTACTTCTTACATGTTGAACTCAAATACCTGTACTTTCTACTTCTTACATGTTGAACTCAAATACCTGTACTTTCTACTTCTCACATGTTGAACTCAAATACCTGTACTTTCTACTTCTCACATGTTGAACTCAAATACCTGTACTTTCTACTTCTCACATGTTGAACCCAAATACCTGTACTTTCTACTTCTTACATGTTGAACTCAAATACCTATACTTTCTACTTCTTACCTGTTGAACTCAAATACCTGTACTTTCTACTTCTTACATGTTGAACACAAATACCTGTACTTTCTACTTCTTACATGTTGAACACAAATACCTGTACTTTCTACTTCTCACATGTTGAACCCAAATACCTGTACTTTCTACTTCTCACATGTTGAACTCAAATACCTGTACTTTCTACTTCTTACATGTTGAACTCAAATACCTATACTTTCTACTTCTTACCTGTTGAACTCAAATACCTGTACTTTCTACTTCTTACATGTTGAACACAAATACCTGTACTTTCTACTTCTTACATGTTGAACACAAATACCTGTACTTTCTACTTCTCACATGTTGAACCCAAATACCTGTACTTTCTACTTCTCACATGTTGAACTCAAATACCTGTACTTTCTACTTCTTACATGTTGAACTCAAATACCTGTACTTTCTACTTCTTACATGTTGAACTCAAATACCTGTACTTTCTACTTCTCACATGTTGAACCCAAATACCTGTACTTTCTACTTCTTACATGTTGAACTCAAATACCTGTACTTTCTACTTCTCACATGTTGAACCCAAATACCTGTACTTTCTACTTCTCTCATTTCCCAAACAGCTGGTTCCTTTAGTCTGAATGTGTGTTTGGTGGCGTGATCATTATTCTTTAGAGTCATTGCCTGCCTATTGATTTGAACACGATCCGTGTATCCATCATTTCCTGGTCTTCTCTAAAGAAGAGGGACCAATGGAAACGTTGTCATGTTGCCGTTGTTCAGCATGGAAACATTCATTAGCTAACAATGACATTATTGTTCTATTAATATAAAGGGAGGTCAGGTACTCTTTAAAGCAGCTGCTAGTTATGGGTACTTTTTACTGAAGTACATTTCAAAGTTCTTTACTTTGACTTGAGTAAAGAAGTTTAGTCAGTACTTCTACTTTCACCAGAGTATTTTTAAACACGAGTATCTGTACTTCTACTTGAGTAAAGGATGTGTGTACTCTGATTACTTCCCCTACCCCTATAAATCAGGTACCTTTGGGTCCGGGGGGTCCGTCTAGTCCTGGAAGTCCTGGCGCTGCATCTGATCCTTGGGGTCCGGGGTTCCCTGGGGGCCCAACAGAGCCGTCCTCCCCCTGGGGGCCCGAGCGACCCTGCTGACCTGGGAAACCGAAGCCGTTGTCGCCCTGTGACGCGGACACCAACACGAGTCAGTAACCAATCACAGCCTGAGAATCAACATGTTGTTCTTTACCTCTGTGATTGAGTCTGTTCTACAGCACTGCCATGCTATCTGGTTCAAGTGTCTGTCAACAGCTTTAAAATCTAAACGGCTCCACCTGTCAAACATCTGCTCAAAGATGGTTGGTCACCCTGTCAGAGACTTTCTGACTCACAGACCATAATAACCTGAGAGGCTCCAACAACATCCTCTGGGACCCAAAGCATGCTCTGGCAGAGAATATGAACTGCTACCATCTGATGGAGATCAATAAGGTCAGACTGAAGCATCCTTTGTGCTCCAGCCAGCCTGAAGCATCCTTTGTGCTCCAGTCCTCTCAGTGAACACAGAGCTACAGATCAGAAGCACGCTGAAGGCTCTTTGAGCATCTCTCTCTGATGCTGCTGTGATGTTACATGTTTGTTGTTTGTTTCTCATGTGTGTTGATGTTTGTCTGTTGATGTTCCACATGGAGCTGCTGTGATGTTACATGTTTGTTGTTTGTTTCTCATGTGTTGATGTTTGTCTGTTGATGTTCCACATGGAGCTGCTGTGATGTTACATGTTTGTTGTTTGTTTCTCATGTGTGTTGATGTTTGTCTGTTGATGTTCCACATGGAGCTGCTGTGATGTTACATGTTTGTTGTTTGTTTCTCATGTGTTGATGTTTGTCTGTTGATGTTCCACATGGAGCTGCTGTGATGTTACATGTTTGTTGTTTGTTTCTCATGTGTTGATGTTTGTCTGTTGATGTTCCACATGGAGCCGCTGGGATGCAAGGAGCATTTCAGACTTGACCGTTAAAGTATTATCCTATCGTATCATATTATCGTATGACTTCTGGTGAGGACTTCCTGTCTGTTCCCGTCCACGTTACCTTGGGCCCCGGCATCCCTGGGGCTCCGGATGGACCGGCACGTCCCTTGATGCCAAAACTTGGTGAACCTGGAGCTCCTGGAGGGCCCTTGAGTCCTGATCCAATCAAATCAATGTATAGCTGTTATTTAAGATCTTCTAAACTCTTTGACTTTAAATCAGGGGTGGCAAACTCAATTTCAGGCCACATCAGCATTATGGTTGCACTCAAAGGGCCGGTTGTAACTTTAAGAATACATAAACATACATATATAAATACATATACATATATATAAAATAATGTATTATATTACATTATTGCCTCTGCATTGGATTATTATCCGATAGGGTAATAACTTCGTAATTAACTACGTCTGAAAGCAGAAGTCTCTTCAGTGCGCATGTCACACAATGAGATGCATTGTGGGACATGTAGTTTATGGGCAACCTGCTTCTGTAAAGCTGCATGTAACCGTATAATAAACGTATTATATTCTTTGCAAGCTCTTGCGGGGCCGCATGAAACGAAGTCGCGGTTTGACACTACTGGTTTAAATCAACCCCGTTCATAATAATAATAATAAATAGTATTTATAAGCGCACTTTGTACTTGAGTAAACAAAATTCAAAGTGCTTCAGAGTAAAATAGTTGAAACAAAACAACAGAAACAAATACCAAATAACATAAGCCTGACCTTTGACCCCGGGGAACCCTGGGGGCCCCTGGACGGAAAACCCTTCGTCTCCTCTTTCTCCCCTCGGGCCGACAGGTCCTGGTAACCCCGGAGGCCCCGAAACACCTGAGAGCAGAAGAGACATCAGCGTGACGGGTCGGTCGATCCAAGAACAGAACAGCAAGGCATCTTACAAGTGCATCAGCGTCCAATCTGCCACACCAACGGCTTCATAAAGACATAAGTTCAAGTGTTACGGGTGTGTTTCAGGTCGCATTCACACCCGCCTTGTTTAGTCCGGTTGAATCGAACCCAGGTGTGTTTCGTTTGGGTCGATGTGAACGCAGTCCGAGACCTTTGAAGTGAACTAAACAACCTAAAAGAGGTGGTCTCGCACCGCTTGCAAGTGAACTCTGGAGCGGTTCATCTCTGGTGTGAACGCAGTCCCACCAAAACATAGGAAGTGTAGTATTCACGAGTCACAAGAACGCGGAGGTCTTCAAAGTCTTTAGCGAAAGAGTGAAGCAGAATGAAGTGTTGGACAGTGTCGTGTAAAGTACAAATGCTCCGTCAACTATTCATAAAAGTCAGAGCCACCTGCCGTCCTGACTGCAGAACGTCTCTCTGTGCGTGTTATCATGTTTCTTATCGCACGTTGTCTGATTGTATAATCATACGGCCGTCCAATAGAGTCTGTTGAGCTCCAGATTACCAGCAGCATGAGAATAACCTGCCGATGCTCCAAAGCTCCGGTAGAATTTGCCGGGATTTGCGTTTTTACCCCTTAATGTCTGACCAATCGTTGAACAGCATTTCCGAGCACATGACTTGTGTTTAAAGCTTAAAGTGAGTTTTCCCGTGTGAACGCAAACCGAACCTTCTGAAAAATGAAACGATGTAACAAACTGTGGTCACGGGCAGAGAAGCGACTGTGAATGCGACCTCAGTCTCACCTTCAGGTCCGGGGTTTCCAGATAAACCTTTCCCTCCTTTCAGTCCTGGGTCTCCTGGAGAGGTTTCGATTTCCCCCAGAGAACCTTTTTCCCCTGAAGGAACAAACAGACGGACAGAGCTGTTGTCCCAAATACCTGTACTTTCTACTTCTTACATGTTGAACACAAATACCTGTACTTTCTACTTCTTACATGTTGTCCCAAATACCTGTACTTTCTACTTCTCACATGTTGAACACTAATACCTGTACTTTCTACTTCTTACATGTTGAACCCAAATACCTGTACTTTCTACTTCTTACATGTTGTCCCAAATACCTGTACTTTCTACTTCTTACATGTTGAACACAAATACCTGTACTTTCTACTTCTTACATGTTGAACCCAAATACCTGTACTTTCTACTTCTTACATGTTGTCCCAAATACCTGTACTTTCTACTTCTCACATGTTGAACACTAATACCTGTACTTTCTACTTCTTACATGTTGAACCCAAATACCTGTACTTTCTACTTCTTACATGTTGTCCCAAATACCTGTACTTTCTACTTCTTACATGTTGAACCCAAATCCCTGTACTTTCTACTTCTTACATGTTGAACCCTAATACCTGTACTTTCTACTTCTTACATGTTGAACACAAATACCTGTACTTTCTACTTCTCACATGTTGAACCCAAATACCTGTACTTTCTACTTCTTACATGTTGAACCCAAATACCTGTACTTTCTACTTCTTACATGTTGAACTCAAATACCTGTACTTTCTACTTCTTACATGTTGAACCCAAATACCTGTACTTTCTACTTCTTACATGTTGAACTCAAATACCTGTACTTTCTACTTCTTACATGTTGAACCCAAATACCTGTACTTTCTACTTCTCACATGTTGAACCCAAATACCTGTACTTTCTACTTCTTACATGTTGAACTCAAATACCTGTACTTTCTATTTCTTACATGTTGAACTCAAATACCTGTACTTTCTACTTCTCTCATGTTGAACCCAAATACCTGTACTTTCTACTTCTTACATGTTGAACCCAAATACCTGTACTTTCTACTTCTTACATGTTGAACCCAAATACCTGTACTTTCTACTTCTTACATGTTGAACTCAAATACCTGTACTTTCTACTTCTTACATGTTGAACCCAAATACCTGTACTTTCTACTTCTTACATGTTGAACCCAAATACCTGTACTTTCTACTTCTGACATGTTGAACACAAATACCTGTACTTTCTACATTTCAAAGCCTCTTTACTTTGACTTGAGGAAAGAAGTTTAGTCAGTACTTCTACTTTCACCAGTATTTCAGTATCTGTACTTCTACTCGAGTAAAGGATGTGTGTACTTCTACTCGAGTAAAGGATGTGTGTACTTCTACTTGAGTAAAGGATGTGTGTACTTCTACTTGAGTAAAGGATGTGTGTACTTCTACTCGAGTAAAGGATGTGTGTACTTCTACTTGAGTAAAGGATGTGTGTACTTCTACTTGAGTAAAGGATGTGTGTACTTCTACTTGAGTAAAGGTACTGCTGCCCTCTCTGGCTCTCACCTGGTTTCCCAGCGTCCCCTCGGGGCCCCAGGACCCCCACATTGCCTTTATTTCCAGGAGGTCCTGAATCCCCAATCCCCGGAGGTCCTGGAGGTCCCATCTGACCCAGTGGTCCTCTGGAACCAGTCTCTCCGAGGGGGCCCTGCTCACCTTTGGCCCCTAGAGGCCCCTGAGAGCAGGATTAGAGAGAAACAACGTCATTTTAGATCAGGGGTGTACAAACTAAGGTCCGGGGGCCAAAAGCGGCCCGCGGACCATTTTGAAACGGCCTTCAGCACATTCTGAAAGTATAATGTAATACGGCCCACAAAGTAAACGTGTGCTTGTCTTGTATTGTACTTTTCATGTGTTAATGAGCCCACTTTCAGTCAATTAAAGTTGAACATGTGTTCTAACAAATCTACGTTGATAAGAAAAAAGCCCAATAACTTATTTACATAACAATCTTGAAATATACCCTTCATATTTCCTCTTTTTATAATCAATCTAAGGCAGGGCTCTCCAACACGTCGATCGCGAGCTACCGGTAGCTCGCGGGCAGCTTTTCAGTAGCTCGCCGCTCGATTATCGATTATAGCGTAGTAACGTTGCTTCTTGATTTTTCGGCCGCGGCTGGACAATAACGTTTTTTTATTTTAGAATTGTTTCTGTCACACAAATATCAAATTGGTCGGTGACGCAGAGATCAAGGAACAGACGTGACAGCGGCACAGCGACACCACACACGGAGCAGTCTGCTTTCTCCAGCAGCACCAGAACCAACAGCAGAATGACCCGCTCTGAATCAGGCCGTGTCGCTGCGGCTCAGAGACACAGGGAGGGATTTGTGTTTTTTGAAAAACACTTGTTATCGTCATGTCAGGTTTTTGGTGGATTTAATCAAGTCTTGGATTGCAGAGTATGAATGTCCTCTTGCTATTTTCAGTTGATCAATACGTGTGTAAAGTTTGTGAAGGCAGGAAGAAAGCTTCCGCGATCACCGTCTCCTCTGTTCCTCCAAACCCCGCCCCCTCCTGAAGATAATGAGTGACAGGCTGACAGTGACCCCATAGAAACTTTATTATTCACTTAATCACTGATTGAGATGATGAAGCTAACTTAGTCTCATACATTCATGGGATTCATGAAACAGTAAGACAGAGAATGTAAGTGTGCACACACATGCACTATTTTTGTTTTTATAATGCTGTTGTAAATACTCCTGTTGTCTGCTGTGTTCAGACTCAAGTCCTGTGTGTGAGGCCTCATTCAGGACATTCAGTGTCCTTTCTTTAACAGAAGGCCGTTGCTAGAAGCTGCAGCTAGACTGCAGAAGTATTAGTTTTTTGTTTTTGAGGATGGAACAATTTCACACACAGATATAGGGAGGCTAGAGCTATACAGTTGATTAATTATGGTTTATAATTTCATGTCAAGACGAAGAAGAAGAAAAGATGGCTGAACTGTTCAGTGTCAATCCTGTGGAGATCTCCAAAATCATGTTCAGCTTAAGTCTCAGCAAAACTCACAACATTTCTGGAGCCTTGTAGACCCAGACAACTCTAAGAACATTCACCAAGCAGCACTGAACACGTTGCCTTTGTGAAGCAGCTTTTTCTGACATGAAATCTAAATACAACAAGACTGATGAACATTTAAATGACTCTATCAGAGTGAACCTAAGTGGGTCCAGCAGACCCCCCTATGGTGACAGTGAACCTAAGTGGGTCCAGCAGACCCCCCTATGGTGACAGTGAACCTAAGTGGGTCCAGCAGACCCCCCTATGGTGACAGTGAACCTAAGTGGGTCCAGCAGACCCCTCTATGGTGACAGTGAACCTAAGTGGGTCCAGCAGACCCCTCTATGGTGACAGTGAACCTAAGTGGGTCCAGCAGACCCCTCTATGGTGACAGTGAACCTAAGTGGGTCCAGCAGACCCCTCTATGGTGACAGTGAACCTAAGGGGGTCCAGCAGACCCCTCTATGGTGACAGTGAACCTAAGTGGGTCCAGCAGACCCCTCTATGGTGACAGTGAACCTAAGTGGGTCCAGAAGACCCCTCTATGGTGACAGTGAACCTAAGTGGGTCCAGCAGACCCCTCTATGGTGACAGTGAACCTAAGTGGGTCCAGCAGACCCCTCTATGGTGACAGTGAACCTAAGTGGGTCCAGCAGACCCCTCTATGGTGACAGTGAACCTTCTTGGACATGTATGTGAATCTTCAGTGATCACTATGTGGGCCATAATAATATGTGAGACATTTTCGTTTTCTTGGACCTTGATGTGAAGTTAAGATTTGTGATAAGCTTTGGGTATTGATTTCACACGTGTACAAAAGTATAGCTTAATTCAACTGATGAGTGCTATGTGAATAAATGGAAGTGATGCGATGCAAGTAGCTCTTGGCCACTTTCATTTTTTCAAAGTAGCTCTCAGATGGAGAAAGGTTGGAGACCCCTGATCTAAGGCTTCTGTTTGAAGGAATGAGCTGCTAACAAAAAGTCTATATAAAAACAAGCATGCTAGCAAACCCAGTTTCCCATTGGTAGATTCTCTTGGATGACTCAGAGATGGTTTAAAGAAGCTTCTGAGTAGTTCCTGACGCCTGCATTTGGTTTCTACGTGGTCAGATCATTCATACAGGGATTCATACAAGAGATTCTATGGCATTCTATGTCCAAGCCATCATTGGTGGCATCTTGAAAATGTGCCACCAATGAAAAAGGATTTGTGTGTGGCTAATAGTAACCCTCAAAGGAGTTTAAGTGCCATTCTGTCCTTGAATCCACTCGTGAAAGCTTTCCCTTGTATATTCAGCACTTTGATGGAAACGCAGCGGCATGTCTCTGGCTCCACCTGCTGGAGAAATCAGTTATGAAACACCGTCACTTTTGAAGGGACAGGAAGCTCAGAGTAATAAGTGGCTTATAGGAAAGCTTCACCGTTTTTCTTTTTTAATCTTCAGTAAAATGTCAGAATTTTGATATTTTCAGAAAAAGTCAGAATTTTAAGTTTTTCTGAAAAAAGTCTGAATTCCGAGATTTTCTAAAAAACTCGAAAAGTCGATTTTGAATTAAATCAGAATACAATCATCCCGGGGAATTTGGGTTTCATCACAATTTAGGATGAAATAAATAAAATGAAATATGAACATAAGAAGTGAGGTCGCCCGTTTGAACTGAGACCGTTTAATTCTCTTCCGGGGGCCG
>CM053252.1:2120688-2130688 GCA_028583405.1 Pogonophryne albipinna
TCTTTAGTGTCCCCTGGTCTCCCAGCTGTGTGCGTCACTCTTTAGTGTCCCCTGGTCTCCCAGCTGTGTGCGTCACTCTTTAGTGACCCCTGGTCTCTAGCTGTGTGCGTCACTCTTTAGTGTCCCCTGGTCTCCCAGCTGTGTGCGTCACTCTTTAGTGTCCCCTGGTCTCCCAGCTGTGTGCTTCACTCTTTAGTGTCCCCTGGTCTCCCAGCTGTGTGCATCACTCTTTAGTGTCCCCTGGTCTCCCAGCTGTGTGCGTCACTCTTCAGTGTCCCCTGGTCTCCAGCTGTGTGTGTCACTCATTAGTGTCCCCTGGTCTCCCAGCTGTGTGCGTCACTCTTTAGTGTCCCCTGGTCTCCCAGCTGTGTGCGTCACTCTTTAGTGTCCCCTGGTCTCCCAGCTGTGTGCGTCACTCTTTAGTGTCCCCTGGTCTCCCAGCTGTGTGCGTCACTCTTTAGTGTCCCCTGGTCTCCCAGCTGTGTGTGTCACTCTTTAGTGTCCCCTGGTCTCCCAGCTGTGTGCGTCACTCTTTAGTGTCCCCTGGTCTCCAGCTGTGTGCGTCACTCTTTAGTGTCCCCTGGTCTCCCAGCTGTGTGCGTCACTCTTTAGTGTCCCCTGGTCTCCCAGCTGTGTGCGTCACTCTTCAGTGTCCCCTGGTCTCCAGCTGTGTGCGTCACTCTTTAGTGTCCCCTGGTCTCCCAGCTGTGTGCGTCACTCTTTAGTGTCCCCTGGTCTCCCAGCTGTGTGCGTCACTCTTTAGTGTCTCCTGTTCTCCCAGCTGTGTGCGTCACTCTTTAGTGTCCCCTGTTCTCCCAGCTGTGTGCGTCACTCTTTAGTGTCCCCTGGTCTCCCAGCTGTGTGCGTCACTCTTTAGTGTCCCCTGGTCTCCCAGCTGTGTGCGTCACTCTTTAGTGTCTCCTGTTCTCCCAGCTGTGTGCGTCACTCTTTAGTGTCCCCTGTTCTCTCAGCTGTGTGCGTCACTCTTTAGTGTCCCCTGGTCTCCCAGCTGTGTGCGTCACTCTTTAGTGTCCCCTGTTCTCCCAGCTGTGTGCGTCACTCTTTAGTGTCCCCTGGTCTCCCAGCTGTGTGCGTCACTCTTTAGTGTCCCCTGGTCTCCCAGCTGTGTGCGTCACTCTTTAGTGTCTCCTGTTCTCCCAGCTGTGTGCGTCACTCTTTAGTGTCCCCTGTTCTCCCAGCTGTGTGCGTCACTCTTTAGTGTCCCCTGGTCTCCCAGCTGTGTGCGTCACTCTTTAGTGTCTCCTGTTCTCCCAGCTGTGTGCGTCACTCTTTAGTGTCCCCTGTTCTCCCAGCTGTGTGCGTCACTCTTTAGTGTCTCCTGTTCTCCCAGCTGTGTGCGTCACTCTTTAGTGTCCCCTGTTCTCCCAGCTGTGTGCGTCACTCTTTAGTGTCTCCTGTTCTCCCAGCTGTGTGCGTCACTCTTTAGTGTCCCCTGGTCTACATAGTGTTTTGAGCTTCATAATTTTGAGATTTGTTTTTAAAAGTTCTGGATTTTCAGAAAAAATCTGAATTTTAAGAAATCCAGATTTTTTTTGTGGAAAAAGCCAGAATTCTAAGATTTTCTGAAAAACGTCAGGATAAAAATGTAATTCTGAGATTTGCAGACAGAAGTCAGATATTATAGATTTTTAAAAGTCACAATTCCGAGATTTTCAGGTGTCAGAATTTTAAGAAAGAATTCTTTCTTTTTCAGAAAAATTCAGAATTTTTATTTTTTTATTTTCTGCATTCTGAGAGTTTAAAAAAAATTGACAGCAGGTAAATATTTCTAGTAGCCTCCAACATTATTTAAATTATTCAGATTTCTTCTCTTCAATAACATACTGACAGCTAGCTTAGATAATCAGAGTAAACGACTCAGGTGTTTTCTTACCTGTCAACCCGATTTCACCTTGCTCTCCTTTTCTGCCTGGAGGTCCTGGGGAGCCCGCAACAAGCGGACAAACCAAGCACACTCCCCCCTTCTCACCTGAATAACACAAATCAATCAGTTATGCTCAACAAGGCAAGGCACGTTTATTTATACAGCACTTTTCAACACAATGCAATTCACAATTTACAAAAATGACATCAAGAGCATAAAACACATTAGAAACATGAAAGAGCAAAGATAATAAAACATGAGCACCACTAAACTCGTAAAAATCTGATGTCTTTTTTATCATAATACAACATTCACATGGAAAATCTGCTGTTTTAGTAAAGCTCAGACGGGTATTTCATGCCTCCCCCCACTCACCTGTCAGTCCATCCTCCCCTCTGACTCCAGGGAATCCAATCGGGCCTTTTAGACCTTTATCTCCTGGAGCGCCGACGTCTCCCGGGAGAAAATCTGACATGAACGTGAAAAACAAAAATAATAATTTGGCATTGTTGACAGGTAGACTTTTGTTTATCTTGGTGAAGCTCTCTGGCTATACGATCCCCTCCGCTTCAATTATTTGCGCTAAGCTAACATCTCCTCATTTGACCCAGAAATGTAACTAAGAGCTGAGTCTGCAAAGGGTTAGGAAACATGCACCTCTATGAGCAGGAAGTCAAAGATGTTGTGAATGAACCTGTTTTTATGACATGTTCAACCTCTTGTTACTCGTCTGATATGTTGGTTCTAGAAAAAACGTTTGGATTGTTCAAGTGTATATTTGATATTTCCTTATTTCACTGCAGAGTAGATGTTTTACAGATGTTTGTGTGCGACTCTTCACTTTCAACAGCCTTATCAGGACGATAAATACTTTTATTGCAAAGAGTCGTTTTATAAAGATTCCAACATATTCCCTGAGAAAACGTCTCAAGATCAAAGAGGCCCTATTCTGCTCATTCTCATCTCATATTAGAAGCCTATCACGTCAATGTGTTGGAGCGGGGCAATAGGAGCGCGAGTGTTATATGGTCATGTCTTTATGTTCTGGAAGGGATTTTAGCCTTTGCAGACCATTTACATGCAGAGACACATATAGAGCGCACTACAGGAGAGGGAGCACCACACACAGCAGAACCGGGCCTCTGTAGGACTAACCATAGTTAGTAGAAAACAAGTTTGAGACCCTCACCTGGTATTCCCGGTTCGCCTGGTTCTCCTTCCAATCCTGCACCTCCAGGAACTCCAGAGAGTCCCGGGGGGCCGACCACGAGGGGACCGGAAGCTCCTGGTTCTCCTTTGGGTCCAGTTGAGCCTGGAGGCCCCTGAGGGCCCGGCGGACCATTGGAAGCCACACCTGGAGGGAAAAGAAGTCTTTATTTAGAGTCTTACTGTCGACACAGGCAGAGACAGCAAGAGTACACACATCCTTTACTCAAGTAGAAGTACAGATACTGGTGTTTAAAAATACCCTGGTAAAAGTAGAAGTACTGACTAAACTTCTTTACTCAAGTAAAAGTAAAGAGGCTTTGAAATGTACTTCAGTAGAAAGTACCCATAACTAGCAGCTGCTTTAAAGAGTACCTGACCTCCCTTTATATTAATAGAACAATAATGTCATTGTTAGCTTGGGATGAGAACCGGTACTAAGTCAATACCGGTACCTGATTGGACGGTATCGGTATACGGTTAAGCCGCTGGACAAACGGTGCTGCTATCGGTATATGTATACTTGTAAGAAGTAGAAAGTACAGGTATTTGTGTTCAACATGTAAGAAGTAGAAAGTACAGGTATTAGTGTTCAACATGTAAGAAGTAGAAAGTACAGGTATTTGAGTTCAACATGTAAGAAGTAGAAAGTACAGGTATTTGGGTTCAACATGTAAGAAGTAGAAAGTACAGGTATTTGGGTTCAACATGTAAGAAGTAGAAAGTACAGGTATTTGGGTTCAACATGTAAGAAGTAGAAAGTACAGGTATTTGGGTTCAACATGTGAGAAGTAGAAAGTACAGGTGTTTGAGTTCAACATGTAAGAAGTAGAAAGTACAGGTATTTGTGTTCATAATGTAAGAAGTAGAAAGTACAGGTATTTGTGTTCATAATGTAAGAAGTAGAAAGTACAGGTATTTGTGTTCAACATGTGAGAAGTAGAAAGTACAGGTATTTGAGTTCAACATGTAAGAAGTAGAAAGTACAGGTATTTGTGTTCATAATGTAAGAAGTAGAAAGTACAGGTATTTGTGTTCAACATGTAAGAAGTAGAAAGTACAGGTATTTGGGTTCAACATGTAAGAAGTAGAAAGTACAGGTATTTGAGTTCAACATGTAAGAAGTAGAAAGTACAGGTATTTGAGTTCAACATATAAGAAGTAGAAAGTACAGGTATTTGTGTTCAACATGTAAGAAGTAGAAAGTACAGGTATTTGTGTTCAACATGTGAGAAGTAGAAAGTACAGGTATTTGGGTTCAACATGTAAGAAGTAGAAAGTACAGGTATTTGGGTTCAACATGTAAGAAGTAGAAAGTACAGGTATTTGAGTTCAACATGTAAGAAGTAGAAAGTACAGGTATTTGTGTTCAACATGTAAGAAGTAGAAAGTACAGGTATTAGTGTTCAACATGTAAGAAGTAGAAAGTACAGGTATTAGTGTTCAACATGTAAGAAGTAGAAAGTACAGGTATTTGTGTTCAACATGTAAGAAGTAGAAAGTACAGGTATTTGAGTTCAACATGTAAGAAGTAGAAAGTACAGGTATTTGGGTTCAACATGTAAGAAGTAGAAAGTACAGGTATTTGGGTTCAACATGTAAGAAGTAGAAAGTACAGGTATTTGGGTTCAACATGTAAGAAGTAGAAAGTACAGGTATTTGGGTTCAACATGTAAGAAGTAGAAAGTACAGGTATTAGTGTTCAACATGTAAGAAGTAGAAAGTACAGGTATTAGTGTTCAACATGTAAGAAGTAGAAAGTACAGGTATTTGTGTTCAACATGTAAGAAGTAGAAAGTACAGGTATTTGAGTTCAACATGTAAGAAGTAGAAAGTACAGGTATTTGGGTTCAACATGTAAGAAGTAGAAAGTACAGGTATTTGGGTTCAACATGTAAGAAGTAGAAAGTACAGGTATTTGGGTTCAACATGTAAGAAGTAGAAAGTACAGGTATTTGGGTTCAACATGTAAGAAGTAGAAAGTACAGGTATTTGGGTTCAACATGTAAGAAGTAGAAAGTACAGGTATTAGTGTTCAACATGTAAGAAGTAGAAAGTACAGGTATTTGGGTTCAACATGTAAGAAGTAGAAAGTACAGGTAATAGTGTTCAACATGTAAGAAGTAGAAAGTACAGGTATTAGTGTTCAACATGTAAGAAGTAGAAAGTACAGGTATTTGTGTTCAACATGTAAGAAGTAGAAAGTACAGGTATTAGTGTTCAACATGTAAGAAGTAGAAAGTACAGGTATTTGTGTTCAACATGTGAGAAGTAGAAAGTACAGGTATTTGTGTTCAACATGTAAGAAGTAGAAAGTACAGGTATTTGTGTTCAACATGTAAGAAGTAGAAAGTACAGGTATTTGTGTTCAACATGTGAGAAGTAGAAAGTACAGGTATTTGGGTTCAACATGTAAGAAGTAGAAAGTACAGGTATTAGTGTTCAACATGTAAGAAGTAGAAAGTACAGGTATTTGGGTTCAACATGTAAGAAGTAGAAAGTACAGGTATTTGGGTTCAACATGTAAGAAGTAGAAAGTACAGGTATTTGTGTTCAACATGTAAGAAGTAGAAAGTACAGGTATTTGGGTTCAACATGTAAGAAGTAGAAAGTACAGGTATTTGGGTTCAACATGTAAGAAGTAGAAAGTACAGGTATTAGTGTTCAACATGTAAGAAGTAGAAAGTACAGGTATTTGGGTTCAACATGTAAGAAGTAGAAAGTACAGGTATTTGTGTTCAACATGTAAGAAGTAGAAAGTACAGGTATTTGGGTTCAACATGTAAGAAGTAGAAAGTACAGGTATTTGGGTTCAACATGTAAGAAGTAGAAAGTACAGGTATTTGAGTTCAACATGAAAGAAGTAGAAAGTACAGGTATTTGAGTTCAACATGTAAGAAGTAGAAAGTACAGGTATTTGTGTTCAACATGTAAGAAGTAGAAAGTACAGGTATTTGTGTTCAACATGTAAGAAGTAGAAAGTACAGGTATTTGTGTTCAACATGTAAGAAGTAGAAAGTACAGGTATTTGTGTTCAACATGTAAGAAGTAGAAAGTACAGGTATTTGTGTTCAACATGTAAGAAGTAGAAAGTACAGGTATTTGGGTTCAACATGTAAGAAGTAGAAAGTACAGGTATTTGGGTTCAACATGTAAGAAGTAGAAAGTACAGGTATTTGTGTTCAACATGTAAGAAGTAGAAAGTACAGGTATTTGGGTTCAACATGTAAGAAATAGAAAGTACAGGTATTTGGGTTCAACATGTAAGAAGTAGAAAGTACAGGTATTTGGGTTCAACATGTAAGAAGTAGAAAGTACAGGTATTTGAGTTCAACATGTAAGAAGTAGAAAGTACAGGTATTTGGGTTCAACATGTAAGAAGTAGAAAGTACAGGTATTTGAGTTCAACATGTAAGAAGTAGAAAGTACAGGTATTTGAGTTCAACATGTAAGAAGTAGAAAGTACAGGTATTTGAGTTCAACATGTAAGAAGTAGAAAGTACAGGTATTTGGGTTCAACATGTAAGAAGTAGAAAGTACAGGTATTTGTGTTCAACATGTAAGAAGTAGAAAGTTCAGGTATTTGGGTTCAACATGTAAGAAGTAGAAAGTACAGGTATTTGAGTTCAACATGTAAGAAGTAGAAAGTACAGGTATTTGGGTTCAACATGTAAGAAGTAGAAAGTACAGGTATTTGGGTTCAACATGTAAGAAGTAGAAAGTACAGGTATTTGAGTTCAACATGTAAGAAGTAGAAAGTACAGGTATTTGGGTTCAACATGTAAGAAGTAGAAAGTACAGGTATTTGGGTTCAACATGTAAGAAGTAGAAAGTACAGGTATTTGGGTTCAACATGTAAGAAGTAGAAAGTACAGGTATTTGAGTTCAACATGTAAGAAGTAGAAAGTACAGGTATTAGGGTTCAAAATGTAAGAAGTCAAAGTAGAAAGTGGTCAGAAAAATAAGTAGTGGAGTAAAGTACTGATACCAGAAAAAATGTACTTAAGTACAGTAACAAAGTATTTGTACTCCACTACTTCCCACCTCGGGATACAGAGGAACTGAGACGGCGTTTACCTGGCTGTCCCTGCAGGCCAGGAAATCCAATGAGTCCTGAAAGAAACCACAGAAGAAGAACGTGACTGAGCATCGTCACTAGCCTGGACTTTAAACACAGAGGATGAGAGAGATGCTGATTCATCAGAAGTCCTCTCCAAACACAAACTGATCCATGAGACAGATACTTCTTAGTGTAATTAGTTATTCTACAATGACTCAAAAGGTATCATTTAAATACTTTGTAGGCCAATAGGAGCACAAGTGTTACATAGTGATGTCACATTTCACAAAAAACATCGGCACAGAGCCATAACATCAGACCATAATGAAGATCGGAAAAAAGCGTTTGAAATGATCTGGAATCTAAACTTCATGAGGGATAGAAGTAGTTGCTGGCTGTCTATGGAGCACTTGGTTTCCTGTCAATGCAATTCTTTGCTCAAATCCTAGGGTCTTTATGTCCGTAAGTATCATACCATCTATTATCTGTCTACACTTAGCTGCACTCTTAAACTGATTACATGCAAAACACTTTGATGCTGAATGTGTTAGCCTGTGAGCAGCAGTTGAAATGTTTATAGCAATGTAGCATTTATGCTAACAGGTGCTCTGCTGTTTAGAGTGTTTGTTTAGTCTTTCGTATTTAATGTTTAATGTGATAACGTCTCATGACTGTGTTTTGTTTTTGTTGTATTTCAGTTTTACAAAATGGAAATGAATGAAAATGAATCAGTACACATCTGAAACTGACCTGCTGTCTCCTGAGTGTTTATTGCTAAACCTTGTTGAGCTATCTGCCAACCCTGCAATCTCTAAATATTCTTGTTGTTGGGGAAATATTTTCCAAGGCCCAGTTTGTCAGTTTGTCCTGACTGAGCTCAGGCACCTGTACCTGGGCTCTCAGGCTCTCAGTGCTCTCCCTGTTCCTGCCTGTTGGCGTCAGCTGATAGAGGTGTTGTGGTTTTATCTTGTTATGCACAATGTTGATTATTCTCTCTGAACCAGCTAAACACATGGGTCGTAGAGATTTTCAGAATTGGTTTGGCATCTCAATTTGATAAGCAGGTCAGCACCGTAGTCAAAACCTGCTTTTTTAAGATACGACTATTGGCTAAGACCAAGTGGTTGTTATCTTTTAAAGACCTAGAAAGGGTTATTAACGCCTTTGTTACCTCGAGACTGGATTACTGCAACGCTCTGTATGTGGGTATGGACCAGGCCTCAATTAGACGCCTGCAGCTAGTTCAGAACGCAGCTGCACGTCTTCTAACTGGCCATAGAAAGCGTGACCACATCACCCAATTCTGGCCTCACTGCACTGGCTTCCAGTTCGGTTCAGAATAGATTTTAAACTCCTTTTATTTGTTTTCAAAGCCCTAAATGGGCTGGCTCCGGCCTATGTAGCCGAACTCCTCCATCGCTACACCCCAGAGCCTTAAGGTCTGCTGATCAGCTGCTGCTGGTAGTGCCCAAGACCAGGCTCAAAACCCGAGGGCACGGAGCCTTCGCAGCAGCTGGCCCCAGGCTCTGGAACACTCTGCCCCTCCATGTGAGGTCGGCCCAGACCCTGGGGGGTTTTAAATCAACACTAAAGACTCACTTCTTCTCCCTGGCCTTCAAGTCAGAGCGGAGCACGACTCCTGACTTTTCCCTGTGTGTGATTTTTATTTTTGCTGTTGTAATTTATTGTCTTCTGTTTGATATTGTAGTAAAGTGTTTTCATTGCATGTTCAGCACTTTGGCTCGACCAAAAATCGTTTTAAAATGTGCTATATAAATAAAACTTGATTTGATTTGATGTTTTGTGAATTCTCCGGCCGAAGCTCCAAATAAACCCTCAGTGTTTTCCATCAGAGCTCCAGCTCTCCCCGAGTCTCTGAGTCCTGTTTCCAATTGCTTCAGGAGTTTCCCTCACACTTGTAAGGATAGAATAATTTGTATCCCTTCATGATGAAACTACCTTGTTCTCCCTGCACTCCTAGGGGTCCTCGGGGCCCGGAGGCACCTGGCTGGCCCTTCAGGAATATTTGGTTAAAAACCGTCTGATGAAAGAAAAACACACACATCTGAAAAGCTGCAAAACTTTGATTTCATAGACAAATGTTCTCTCCTGTTGAGGCCCGGTTATCTGTTGATTACATAATGAATGCAGCATCTATTTACTCATTTTAAAATGACTCACCTCTCCTGGAAGACCTGGAAAACCACGATCACCTTTCTCCCCCTACACACACACACACACACACACACACACACACACACACACACACACACACACACACACACACACACACACACACACACACACACACACACAGTAAAACTTCCTAAACGTGTTAATGTCAAACACCATAACGTATTAAACACAGAGGTAAGATCCCTCTCTGTGTTGTGAGGGGCACTTTTATATATTATTTAAAATAAAAAATAAAAATGTATATAAATATGTTTGTATTGTTCTTAGTTTTTTTGATATAGTTATTTGTTAATCGTGTTTAGTTTAGCAGATGATAAACAGTGCAGGAAGAGGCCGAAAGCCCACCAGGCTCATTTGAAGCCTGAACCTAAATAATGTTAAAATTCACAATTTTATAGAAAACACAAATTAATATTAATTTTTTTTTTTTAAATATTGATGGCAAAGTATAAGAAGATCAAAACATAAAGACAAGTAGACAATACAAAAATGTACTAATGACTTTGATCATATCCAGCAACTCATTTTGACTTCTGTCCATATCACAAAGTGTTGAAAATACTTAGTAAATATTTAGTGTTCCTGATTCAACCACCGAGGAAATGTTTGACAGATGCTTCTTTCCAACTTGGTGAGAAACTCTTGACTTTCTA